>CANNZV010000540.1:0-262738 GCA_947561585.1 Caprella mutica
CTTTGATACTTGATTTTGATAATTTCATGATATAATTTTTTGTTATTATTTATATCTATTATATTATGATTAGTATAATTATGGCTATTATATCATGTTTGCTATATTTATTTATTCTGGAAAATTTACCACTTTAATTAATTTACAAATATACTTTGCAAATTGATTAATGTTTAATTCCAAAACATCTATTCTATTTTAAAGATCATCAAATATGATATCAATCACATAAACAATACTACATCTTAACTCCGTCAATTTACATTGAATTTCATTTTGTTTGACAGCAAACACTCAACACAGTCATTTTATTCTAAATTCTAATGCAATATTCCTGTTCATTGGAATCTTTTGCTAGCGATATAATATGTTATATTCCCTTTGGACCGAACTAAATAATGCTATCATCAGGTTCTAGGTAAATTGCTCGAAAACAATTGCTCGAAAGACAATTGCTCGAAAACAATTGCTCGAAAAACAATTGCTCGAATGAACAATTGCTCGAAAGAACAATTGCTTGAAAGACAATTACTCGAAAAACAATTGCTCGAACGAACAATTGCTCGAATGAACAATTGCTCGAATTATCAAATTGCTCGAATGAACAAAGTTGCTCGAATTATAAAATTGCACAGTTTTCAATTTTACAAAAGTCTGTTATTCATGAAGTGGAGCTGCACCTAACAATCCTTGTTTCTTTTTAGTAACTGATCATTAATCATTCTATAAATGATTTTAATTATTACTCATTCAGCATAATCTTTTTTTAGACCGGTTGTGTCATCTCGTATGTAACATGTGAATTGGAATTATGTGGTGAATCACTATTATTCATGCTTTTTTTATCATGAAACCCGAAAATTACTTTATTACTAGCCTATCTGTATGTGCTACCTCAATAGGTGAAATAACTCAATGTTAAGGCAGAGTTTTAATAAATCTACAATTTTTTTTTCGGGTTTTATGATCAAAAAAACATGAATAGTACTGATTCACCACATAATTCCAATCACATGTTACATACTAGATGACACAACCGGTCTAAAAAAAGATTATGCTGAATGAGTAATAATTAAAATCATTTATAGAATGATTAATGATCAGTTACTAAAAAGAAACAAGGATTGTTAGGTGCAGCTCCACTTCATGAATAACTGACTTTTATAAAATCGAAAACTGTGCAATTTTATAATTCGAACAATTTTGTTCATTCGAGCAATTTGATAATTCGAGCAATTGTTCATTCGAGCAATTGTTCGTTCGAGCAATTGTTTTTCGAGCAATTGTCTTTCGAGCAATTGTTCTTTCGAGCAATTGTTCATTCGAGCAATTGTTTTTCGAGCAATTGTTTTCGAGCAATTGTCTTTCGAGCAATGTTTTTGAGCAATTTACCGGCTACCCTATCATCAATATCTCTATGATAATGCAGTCTGCCAGGGGGAACTTTTACAAAATCCACACCATTCTCGCCATCAGAAAAAGGATAGATTTATATTGCTATTATTTATTGATTGAGCTAATTGTTATTAGGACAACATATAAAAATAAATAGATATATTTTTCATGTTAAATCGATCAAATGATATATGTGTTTATTCTTTGTCTATATATAACATTGCATCCCACAAAAAAAAATCGAAAAATATACCAAAAAATATTAAGAAAAAGATATGAAAAGTATCCCGCAAAACGGCAAGAAAATTATCCCACTAAACATTGTAAAAATATCCTGTGAATCAGTAAGGAAATATCTCGAAAAACGTTGGCAAAACATCCCTTCAATTATTAGAAAAAGATCCCGTGACACATTTGTGAAAATATCCCACGAAACCTTAATAACGATTTCCCGCAAAACATAAGAAACATATTCCGTGATGCCTTTAAAATTATTCTCACGGAACATTAGGAAAAAAACCCCGCATAACATTAAAAAAATATTATGCGACGTAAAGAAGAACAATCTCACAAAACAGAAATTTATTTTGCCAAGTATTTGAAAGATGTTCAGTTAAACATTAAAAAAATACCGATAAACCTTGGAAAAAGAAATCCCGCAAAAATTCAGAAAACAATCCCGCGAATCATTCAAAATATCCAACTAAACATCAAGGCAATATCCCCAAGTCTCAAGTTAATCTGGTGATGGCTGACAGTGCAACACGGTTCCAATGAAGAGATTAAAGAGGATCACACTATAGAGACTCTTCAAATATATGGCAGATGAATCAATTAATTAATTCCTAGCGAGAAATTAGCAACAGTGGAGATGAAAGACATCTCGAGCTTTGACTTAATTCTAACTAATACAAAAAAATGAACTACAGGGAAATTTTAAAATGCAATCAAATCATTCGAATCGAATGCATAATAATGTAATTAATTAATTTCTTAAACTCTATCTTTCATGGGTCTAATGGAAAAATATCGTCTTAAAATAAAATAAAATAATCTTTATATAACGTTGATCCCTGTTCCAGTTCATCTCTAATCATGATCTTCACAATTCTCGGAAAGTCGATGTTAACAAAAATCATGCTACATTCATAATAAATTTATAAGGATCAATTGTATTACGTCTTATATTAACATCCAGTATTAGATTTAAGAGCGACGTTCCCCTATAATCATTTACTACCATGAGAGTAAAGTTCAGAATTGACAACTCCTCGTGTTTATCTTCTGATAAACTGTCTAGGAGAACTATTCACATTTAAAATATTAACCAAAGACAGTATTATTTCATTCAGCAACAGAAATACTTGACATTTTGCCTCCTGTTGTAGGTAAATTTTATTTTGTAGAAAAATAAACCAGAATAATATATCAGTTTGATCACGCAGACGAGAATATGTGATGTAGATTCGAAGTTTTATGATAGTGCTGCCGACTTGTTTTTCCCAGGGGTAGAAGGTTGTAGTTAGAGGATTTAAAGTCTTGAAACTTACATGGCCTTTTTTCACCAAATGGTGTTTTGGAGTCGCAAAAAATGGTCCTAAACTTAAAAGTAAAATTGTAATATCTTTACATTTAAACGATTTTATTTATGTAAGAAGTAGTATTCATAGAATATCAATTAAAACTGAGTGTGATTAGATATTTGTTCCAGATCAATATTTTTTGACCATTCTGTATGTAAGGAAAATTATAATTAATTTGTTTTGGAAATACTGATAGGATTTAATTCAACATAACATTTTTTGAATACAATAATTTCATCTATACACTCAGGGAAACTCTGATACACCCAGGTGTTTCGCATTCACCCTATGGCTTTGTCTCTAAAGTACATCAATTCGATGCATTTAGTGTTTCAGCTATAATTTTGTTAAAATGATGAGAAAATCATATTGGCAAAGGAAAATTAGAGACAATAAAGTGTATCGAACTGATGCATGCACTTTAGTGCATCCAAACTTTAGTTTGATGCACAAAATTGTCTCCCTTTATATACAAAGCCATAGCGTGAACTTGAAACACTTGGGTGTATCAGTTGGAGTTGTTTATTTTTCTCAGTGTAGTGATAAAATAACTATTTCCGTGAAATTATATCTCTGTTTAATACCATGAGTTCAATGGTCAAATATCTGCTTTTGGAACCATTCATGTCATGAAGTAATATTTCTAGAGTACAAGGTAGTTTTACAGAATGATATGACTATCCCATGAATTGGATATTGAATTTAAATCAATACCTAAATTAAGTTATTCTGCTCTGCCATGTAATCCCTTTGCCTTAGGTGTCTCTTAATTCACTAGTGCAAATACATCTATTGTTGTTAGGTTTAATTAAGCAAACAGCCATCCATTCACTTCACACGATTGTTTCATTGTTACAAAGCGTATAGACGCACCTGCACCTCAATGGTGACTATTGATGGGAATTTACTCCATCACACACTACCAGATGGAGATACAAATACTGTGTTTATATAAGCCATCATTTGATTATATCTTACTTTACTGTAAGTATTCAATTTGTTTTGTGGGACTAGCAATACTCTTTTTGATGAAATATTGTCTACCAAAATAGTGATCAGGCAAAGTATCTATTGAATAGAATAGTTAATTTTAATTTAATTATAAAGAATTCAGTAAATGGATAGTAATCATTTATATATTATAAATAATTGCATAACAGATTACCTCTGATAACTTTATAAATGACTAAAACTAATCAATGCAGTTAATTAATATCTTTTACACCCACTTGAGACATTCCAATAGATTTACAAATTTTATGAGAAATGCACACAAAATTACATTGAATGATATTACATTAAATGGTGTTACGTGAATGACATTGCGTTAATGATATTGCGTAAATTCTATTACGTAAATGACATTACGTAAATGATGTTACGTAAATTCTATTGCATAATTGAGATTGCGTAAATGATATTACGTTAATAGCGTCATTATTTTATCAAGATTTATGGCTTCTATTTTATACGTGATGAGAGTATAAAAATTACTTATTAGCTAAGAGTAATCTTACGTATAAGACTAAAAGTATAACCCAGAGAAAAAAATGTTGTTGAGGGTGACACATGTAAGTTACTGATACTGTCAATTAGAATGCAGTTATAAAAATATTGTTCATTGCGGATAAGTATTTAGGAATGAGATGGATACAAAGTTGCAAGATATACGTTAATTCCGGATGAATATTTCATTTGGTTATTAATAGAAAATGCATCAATATAATAAAATATATTCCTTGTGGATAGAACAGTGATCCTTGCAATTTTTGATCCCTTAATTCTTATTTCTTAATCAGATCTATAGTGGGAAAATGCTTTCTTTTTCAATTCAATGTTACATTAAACAACACAAAATTTGCAGCATGTCTCATATCAAAAATAAGTTAAAAGCAAATTTTCCCCAGAATATTAGTAACAATAAATTATTCCTAACACGATGTCTTATTTTTGCGTTCTTTGGTACATTATTTATTATAGTCCGTGGGTAATACCTCGTAAATTATCTGATGTGAATAAGTTCTGAATAAGAGCCTATTTGGGAGAACTTTATTCTCAAGAGAAACTTTCAGTAATATTTATGCATCGTAAGAGGAAACTCTTTCTTGATAAGTTTAACGCGTCTAAATGTTTCACAGTGATCATCTTTGTATATTTTGGAATTCACTGGCAGTACAGTGGTAAAAAATTTCCTGTACTAAACTCGATGGAATAGGTTTCCTACACTTTAAATACAACCAGGGAACAAAATAACGCCTATAAAAATGGGTCAGCATAACTGAAATATTCTTTTCTAGAAAATATTTCTCTCACAATAAAAATTTATTCAACCCTAAGTCTAAATATTAATATAATTAAGTTATTGGAGTATATACTATA
The DNA here is from genome assembly GCA_947561585.1 of Caprella mutica. NCBI lineage: Eukaryota > Metazoa > Arthropoda > Malacostraca > Amphipoda > Caprellidae > Caprella > Caprella mutica. Next base: position 5,358 of record CANNZV010000540.1, read on the forward strand.
TATCAAACTATCTTAAATTATTTTTAATTTTAAATCTAATCAATATGTTGTACTTCGAAGTTCGTTGGAAAGTATTAAAGCATTAACAGGAAATTCTCCGGTGCTGATTTTCTAGTAGTACAATTATTTCCACTTCCCGTCTGCAATACTTGCGCACCGTTACTCAGATACTTCGTCTCTGTACTCGCACAATAACAGTTCTCGGAAAGTTGACGTTTATAAACAATTTAAAGTTTATTACAAAAAAATTCAAAGTCATGGCCTATGTCAACACCAATGTTCCGAGTACTGTAATTGTGCGAGTACTACAACGTAACAAGAACACAATAATACTCCTAACCAAATCCAGCAGTCAAAGTTATTAGCCCCTTTGTAGTCAATATCAAGGAGGCAATAAATTCTCTGCATCTGATCGCTGTGGTAATATTTTCCTTCTGTAGCAGCAACACAATCTAGAACTTTTCTCACTACTATCTCTTATCATCCTAACTTTTGTAGAGTGTTAGTCATCGTAGATGTACAGAGGGGTACACAACTACACATTACTTGAAAATAGTAAAAATGGTACACGTAAGATTACATAAAAAAATCAATTCAATATAAACAAATGATTATTCTGGCTTCTAAACAGGTTAACTTTTAAATGCTAAATATAATTGTATTCTATTTAAAAGCACTGCCTGGATTAAATGTTTAGAAGAATGTTTATTTCAAATGAAAATGACAAATAAGAAATGCATTCCAACCGTATAGTATATCGCACTTTTGAAAATATTCTGATATAAACATTAAAAATAAACTAAATCTTCTATTGCTCCTCCATAAATACATACTATATAGATATAAAAAGTGTAACAATTAAGTGATTGCAAATAAATTGAACAAATAAATTGAAAAACATTAAATGTTTCTCTAAACTAAATAAATTACTGTTTTTACTTCTAGAATCAAGAATTTCCAACATTTTTTACAAACAAAGACTCGCAAGAAAATCCAATTTTACGCAAGAATGGATTTGAGAAAATTTCGAATGTTTCATTCATAACTTCATTAGCGAGGAGAACTTCTCGTATTTTTCATGTCTGCAGCAAAAATAAGAATGAACTAAATTTTGAATATTTCTTTGGGCTGAAATGCAACTTTGCCTGCGTTTAAATGAACAATTTAACGTTTATATGTCTATTAAAGAACTTAAAGTCAATTTTTTCTTTTAAGCAATCAAATACATTCATTTCTTGGAAAGAAATTTCACGAGGTACTCCATAATTGCACTAAATTATCCTTTTCATTAAGTGTTAACAGTTGTCGGAAAGTGAGCGTCAACTTATAGTATGAATACATTGGAACTTGAGGAACTTCTAATTTTGTTAACTCCCACTTTCAGAAAACTGAATCTTATTAAATGTGGGTGCTTTAGTACTGCAAGGTGAGCTAACGTTATGTAACATTTATTTCAATGAAACTGAATGCTTGTTGATAATAAAGAAGCAAACATTTTAAAGACACTGCAAATAGTTGAAGAACGATATTACAAAGTAAAGAACTTGAGTCTTAGGTCACTTGATTTAATTTCGGACTATTTATAGCCCGTAAAAGATGTTTTATTAAAATTTGTGGTGTTCAGTATTCACATAAATAGCAAAAACAAGTAAACTGGCTAGCAAGGCTATTGTTGTCTAACGAGTTGCTTGAGGTAAACTTCAGAGAATAATCTGATAAATAAAACTCACAATTTCATTTGAATTTCAACACGAATTTAATTTCCTGGATTCGAAAATAACAAGGCTGTATTTTTTCAACAGAGGATTGTCACAGAAATAAATCGGATATTTTTTTGCAAAGAGACCTGATCAACTATATAGAGAACCGAACCTTCTGAAACCATATAGGGAAATTATAAATGGAAAATTATATTGTAGCACCTTCATCCTGATTATTTCATTGATAAAAGATCTCTTATTTTGTTCACTGATTATTTTTATAAGGTATTCATGTCATTTGGGTAATTCAGGAAAATGGAATGAACAATAATAATTATCTATATGATTTTGACTGCACTCCATTTTTGAAAAATACGATCAGAAATCGGACAAATCAATTCAATATATATATTTTTTCTACAAACTTTATTCTTCCGTAAAATCATCTTAATCAAATTAACAAATTAAGACTAAGATCTTAAGTGATACTTTTCCCACATCAAATATCAATCAGAGTCTCACGTTGTTCACTCATCAGGCATGACTGTCAACCAATCACTTGTCAGTATTCATATAGCAGTAATTGATTCGACCAATCACGTCATTTTTGTCAGGTGACAAATGACTCTGACGAGCAATTGACTTTGCGAAATGATGACGCGTGGTTAGAATCAACGAGTGTACTTGCTAGTTATATGGAAAGGTTATAATTGATGTTAATTGTAAGTACAGAGGAACACTCTACTTCCGAATTGGATACACAATTATTTTACGATATTAGCTCTAAGAAAACAGATGCAAAATAATTCTTCAAGGTTAGGTTAGCGGACATGTAGGAAGGTCGATGGGTGGCTTAAATAGTGACATAAATATGATTACTGTTTTTTTTTTCATTTCCACAATGCGTTGCGCTATCTTTAGATGTCCATCGAATCCATCGTTAGCGCATATCGGCTGACGACACGTAGCACATGCATATAGTAGAAATATTTATATTATCACTCTGATGATTTTGAATTTACATAACACAATTTGAAGCGTTTCTTATTTTCGCTAACATTCAAATATTCTCTTGGCAAATTCCAAAACATTTATATTCACCATCATCGTATACTGTTCCTCATTCCAGCTCTTTAATTCCCTCCATGCGCCATCTAACATTTCCAGTCAATTGGTCAGTGTTTGACTTAGACACAATAACCGAAGTTAGGAGATCGTTAAAACTACACTGCTTGGTTAGCTGCTATTTCTTAGGGAGATAACTGGTGTGAACATTCAGATGATCAGGAGGATAGTCTATAATTAGTGATAAAATTTAAATAACCGATCTTTGCTTTTAATCGGTTATTATATTCCATGACTTAAAGATCATTTATATGAAACATTTTTTCATAAAGTAATTAATGAATTTACCATTTTAATTAATTTTATGAGGTACTATAATAATTAAATATTAGTTATTCATTATATAAAATAAATAATAAAAAACAACATGAAAATATTTTTAACTCAATGATATTAATTTCTACTTTTTTTGATAGTTTAATTCATAAATCAGAGAAAAAGGAAATTTATATTAGTTGCACTTATTTCATCAAGGCCAGCCGTAAAATGGAAAAATAAGTTTATGCTAAAAGTATTGACCACACCTTTACAGTGTACGGTCAATTCGCCGAAAACTCATTCGCCGAAAACATATTCGCCGAAAACACATTCGCTGAAAACACATTCGCCGCACGATACATTCGTCGAAAGACACATTCGCCGAAAATATGACCATTTTTAGCAGACTAAGGTTTACTACAAAAATTTAAGTTATTGAAAATCCTGTGTTATATGATTATTTAAAATTGATCAATTTTTTTAGTAACTATAAATTAAACGGTAATTAATTGTTTGATTTTAATGCCATGTGAATTCTTGTTCTTAGTCATATCATAAAAGTTTCAAAATAAAATTGGAAGTATTTATTAAATAACAAATATTCAATCCATTTATTATAACATACACTTTTCTATTTTTTCAAAGGAATTGTAGATCAAAATTGATTTTGACTTCCTTTTTGTACTCAAATATATTTATCCATATTGTCAATATTTTATAAAAGGAATAGTTATATGAATATTCTTAAAACCTAGAAATAAATCTGTTTTAACTGTACCTCCAATAGATGTTGAAATATACGAATTTTAACTTGGTAGACTTTTCTGTTGGTTACCCTGTATAGTGTAAGGTTTTACTTATATGTAAAATCATCTATATATAATATCATCTGAATATTACATATAGATAAAATAGAATAATCAATCTTTTTTCGGCGAAAGTGTCGTTCTGCGAATGTGTCGTGCGGCAAATGTGTTTTCGGTGAACGTGTTTTCGTCGAATTGAACGGTCACCACAGTGGACACCCTGTAATTATGTAAGGTAGGTAGGTTTTCTTTTGTTTGTAAGTTGTACTCAGTAGAGAAAATGTTGTGTGAGGTTAGTTCTTGTTTGACTGTTGTACTGTGAGGTTCTCTTTTGTGCTCCCCGTGATTTGTGTTTCTTGATTTTCCTGTGTTAATAGTAGTTAATAAATCTACTGTATATCCTAACGTAGATAATTATGAAAATTTGAACATTTATAAGAAAATACTGAAGCCAGCCTAGCTAGGTGAGCATTCTCGGTTTTATATTTGGGTTTTTTGTTCAGTGTGGCTGATTGTTATACTAGAAATATGTCGGACCTTGCTTCAACTTAGATTACAAAAAATCATCATAGATTTAATTCTCATAATATTCATAATTGATTTATTTCTCATAATATTCATCATAGATATATTTCTCATGATATTCATCATTGATTTATTTTTCATAATATTCATCATATATTTATTTTTCATAATATTCATCACATGTGCTTTCAAAGCGTTTAATTACTTTCGTTGTTCTTCTTTGTAAACAAATCTGATTAGAATCTTCACTTTTATTAGAACATATTTTGGTGAAGAATTTTCATTAGAACTGCAGGCTTATAAATTAACACAAATAATGGAAGTAGAACTAGGTACTCTATTGCAAAATGTAATCCTTAATATTCCAGGAATCATTCCTTTTTGCCAAGGATGAATAATATGAAATTAAAGCTTTAACATTTCATGTTATTGAATCAACAAGTTATAATTAAAGTCACTCTATAGTTTATGTTACATATTGTATATTATCGTAAGAGTAATCAGATTTCATAGAATATTATGTATAAGTTAGATAATGATGGTATATGTACCGGGTGACCAATAAAAACTGGTCGGAAGTAAATGCTTATAACTTCAAAAGTAATTGATGTAGAAAGGTAAAACATAAATCACATAAAAGAGTATATTCTCAAATTTCATTGTGTATATAACCATTGCTTGAAATTCTCACCGCTGTGATAAATTCAGAGATCAATCCTTTTTTCAAAATTAGCGATTACTGCAACTAATATATTTTGTTTACTTCATGTATCTCTTACTTTGAGTCTTCAATCATGTTTGGTTTCATTTTCCATACCTTTTTTTTAACATTTATCAGAGATACAATCAAAAAGTGAAAGGTCAAGTGACTTAGTTGGACAGAGAAAATGGTTCGGTGCGAAATAATCTTGTCCTCGATGTGATTTTTTAATCAGTCTACTGCAGACAAGAATGTGCATGCAGTTGCAGTGTCATAATGGAACCAAAAGTCAATAAGATTGTCTTCAGTCATTACAGTATTTAACATTTCAATGTATCCGTCGGTGTTTACAGAACAAACATTTTCAGTCTCTACATCTTTAAAAAAATATGGACCATGCATGGCCTATGCGAACTTAAACCGCACCGAACTGTCACTTTCGCCGAGTGCAATAGTTTCTCAAACAATTCATTTCTTGTCCATTTATTGAACAAATTCTTAACCATTTTAATTTTTATTTCCTTGTTGTATTGAATGGCATATTTTCTCCTAACTTTGTTGCATAACTGCTTAAATGATAATGTTTAGAAATGAAAACACGTTATTCAATAGTTAGTTGCATAATGATTCATGAGGCTTGAATAAAATGTGTTGACGAAATAAACATTATGTTTAATTAAGATATCTGTATCCCTCATTAGATAGTTTCAATATCTTTGATATCAAATAAAACTTGAAAAAATACTCTTTTATGTGATTCTTGTTTCATCTTTCTACTCCAATTACTTTTTGAAAATAAAGAAAATTATTGGGAGAGGGATCTAAACCGGTTCAGTGTAAACTCATCGCGGGTAAATTCATTGCAGTAATTTCATCGCGGTAAATTCATCGCATGGTAAATTCATCGCATGGTAAATTCATCGCGTGGTAAATTCATCGCATGGTAAATTCATTGCATGGTAAATTCAACGCAGGTAAATTCATCGCATAATAAATCATCGTTGACATTTATAAGAAAGATAGATAATACAAATAATAGAGAGGTAAATAAGACATTGAAACGTTACAAACAATATGGTGCACAGACAATTGGACCCAGGACAATTGAGCCCCAGGAAAATTGGTCCCAAGGACAATTGGGCTAACGACAATTGGGCCCAAGACAATTGGGCTCCTAAACAATTGAACCCAGAAAAATTTGGACAGAACACACAATACAGAGAAGTGTTACTTTGTTATTATTAGGGAAGTGACAATATTAGATTTGAAATAAGTTTTATATTCTCTAAAAATATGTTTGTAATTTTTGAATTCGTTTGATATACTTGGTAAGGTGTATATTAATAAGCCCGTTAAATCAAATTTGTATACTAATCTCATGTTTCGGTGTATCAAAGATCTTTGAAGTATTTAAATAGTTTTTATTAACTTGAATCATGTTATTTGAATTTTAAAGATTAAAATATTCCAACCTGTTTTTGATAAGTGATGTGTAAAAAAAATTTAAAATTTAGAATAGAGATTTGAAATTTGTACTTAATATTTTTTAAACTAATTCAAAATCAAAGTGTTAATCAAGAAAACATCTTTTTTCATACATACATTATACAGTTTTAATTTCTTACCACTATAACTAATTATTTTCTAATTACTCTTCAATGATAAAAAAGGCAAATATGAAAGGGGTAATTATAACTCATTAATTATTTTCATTTGATTACTAATGATTCATGTTTTTATATCCCGAACATAGAAACCATAATAATCTTCCTTTTGCAACAAATTTTATCAAAACTTATTAATTAATCAATCTACTTCATGATTTATTTCATTTTTTGAAATACTATACCAGAAAATGAAACAATCCAGTGGATAAAATGAAGATAACACACAATATCATGTGAATTTGTTCGTCAATATAGACAATGGAAACATGCGGTGATTAAACAATTGAGATTTATAGGGCCATAGTTGCCTAACCTAATTTGACGTAATGGGATAATATTTCTAGCTTGTCAGAGAGACTGGAACAGTTAATGGCTCTTTTGCTGGTTCTGCTTCTAAATTAGAAGTTAATCAGTTCGATAACATTCAATCACCATGTAACTGAACGATGCATCACCCTTAGCAGAGTGGAATTTATTTGTCTGGTGAAAGAACTACACGCAAACTATATTTGAAGCATTCATAAGACGAGGATATTTAATTTCCCGGAAGGAGTTAATAATTGGGTGCCACTTTCTCATTAGTGACCTGAAATATTATAAGTAAGAGTATTATGTACTGAAAAATAAATGCCAGTCACGAACAATTTAATACTGTTACATTCCAAGAAAAAAGCCTTCTTGTCTGAAATTACTTCAAAAATGTAGCTTTAAGGAACAAAACTCTATTCGAATCCAAATTTAAGATTTTGTTTCCCAAACCTACATATGTTCTCTTATTGTTCTTTTCATCGAAGTATCTGTTGTGGTGGTGTCAATTTTCAACACGTCTGCCCAACCAATTAAGGGAAACCTGCAACTCACTGAATGTTTCATTCCAAATATCAAACAGAATTATCTACTCCAACTAGTCCAATTGATAAATTTTGATTGATGAAACCTCTTCCAATCGCCTTGATAGTATGCGAGAGTTCGAATGAGCTGAATCTAGTAAATAATAAGAAATCAATTAGTGACGTTGATTACCTATTACAAGAAAGAAGAAATGTAAAGTTGGATCAAGTTACAGAAACTATAGGCAGTTTACAGAAGAGGAAATATTTAACATCTAATGCATAATGAGACGTTGGCCACAGTAGCCGATATAACACAGTAGCAGAGAAGATAATACCGATAAGACACAGTAGACGATAAAAGGTCAATGTGTCCTATCGACTACTGTGTATTTACACTATATACATATTATGTAACTTGATTGCTGCGTACTGCAAAGCTATGTTCACATACATTATCAATGTTTGCTAACTTTTGGTCTTTGTTGACATTGGAAGAACGTTGCACGGTGAATTAACAAAAGCTATGTGTACTTAGCAAACAATTTGGATAAAATTAGGATGTTACTATATGTTTTCCAGCTGATATCATTAAGCACCAGTTAAATTACAATACTGAATAGTGTCAAGACTCGCAACAAGAAGACTTAGATGCAGTCCACAGTTCATATTTGTCCTTTAACATACGTTTGCTTCCATTAAATTCCACGTTTTCTCTTACTAACATGTACTACAATGCATCCATAATTTTTCAAAGTAATTTAGACTATTGCAGAGATACTCTCTTTTATTCTCCCTAATTCAGAAATCATGTCAATACAAAGCTGTCTGCCATCAGCACGTTATTGAAGTCCCTTTGCATCAGTCTCATGAATAATGATGCTATCAATGTCCATAAAATAGGTCCACTATCATCTCTATCAGATTAGACTTAGCACCCAGGAATAATGTTACGGTGAGTGTTCGAATAAAGAGTGGAGACTTAACGTAAAATGTTGCAAAGCCTCTTGTAGCACTGACCTGTTGCCCCATTTAGAGAATTATAAAGATTACCTACAGATTAGGGACAGGGTAGTGTGTAATCCAACCTAAACTACCTCATTCTCTGTAATAGGTATAGAAGTTTTAAATACTTTAGTATTATGATATCAGTGTTTTTACCTTATTGTCGGTCTGTAGTAGCAGCTGTTCAGTACAGAGCTTTATCCCTTAACTGAGATAGATGGGGCCTATCATCATAGGAGAACGTTACAGCTTTCAGTAATTGGGTATTAACATGGGTCATGATTGAACAATCAGAATAACCTACAAGTCATATTGGTTCAAAACCTTAGTTAACATCGACATTATGTCCCCTTTTATATATTATCTATAATTGAAATTTTTGCTATAAATTTCTAATTTACCTTCAGGTCCTCTTTCAAATAAATAAATATTTATATATTGGAGAGCTTGACAAATGCTAATTCATTTATATAAGTGAAATCGATTAAATAGTGCGATTGTTACAAGTAGATATTTCATGGCTATGTTATTCAAAATACATGTTACAGTATCTATACGGAAATTAAATGTAAACAAAATTAATGCCTAGCGTAGTATTGTCCAATTCCAAATTTTCAGCTATTCCTATTTGGATTCAGCGACCTAAACCGATTCATTTGATCAACCGTGTGTAGCGTACCGAGTGTCGACTTTTTAAACTTACTGAACATGAGACTATACAGCAAAACGTTAAGATGGGACCATATAGGATTTATTAGGGTCTCCTTTTAATCCAAGAGAGAAAAACAAGCATCTGCAACTTGTCGATACATTCTACTTAATCACAAAAATGTATATAAGTTTCAACGATGCAGTAAAGCTAATCCGTGAATTACTACAAGGAATGTGGTGAAAAAGTGAGTTAGCTTACAGACGGATGAGGATTATGAGAAATTGATGATAAATGTCTCTTCTAAATTTATCAATCTAAAACTTGGAAGTTTAAGAGAATGGTCCTAGCACTCTCCCCTGAAACTCACATTAAGGGGACCATCCCTGAAGAAATCTCGACATTGTATCATTTTATTTTATTTTATAAATAGGTACCTAAAAACCTTATAAATGATTGTACAAAAAATCAGAATTCTAGAGTGTGCCTGTGTGACGCTATGCCCCTGGGAAAAGGGGGGGGGGTGGTATAGCGCTCTGTTAGTACGAATAACTCGTTTTCTATGGGGCTAATCGAAAAAATGCTATGAACAAAAACGATAGGGAATTCAATTTCATATAAATGTGCGAAATTTCAGAACCGTAGATTCGTAGATTATTTTTTTTCAAAAAACAATGTCAGTAGCATGAAATACCATTTTGATGCACTTCAAAATAGCTACATATTTTGGTATTCAAACGTAGACCTCTGATACAGTTTTGAAGCTACGGATTTGCTGTTGTTTTTATTTGATTATCCTGGTTATTCTTTACAATACATTAGAAAGCTATTTCTGAATTTCGATTTTTTTTAATATAAAGTAATTCCTTTTTTAATTTTTGAAATTTTAGTATTTTTCGAAAAATTGAATTTTTCGAGAAAAAAAATTGAAATTCAAAAATCGCTTCCAACCGTTTTGTAGAGAATGGTATGGGGAAGCGAATGAAAAAATTGCAAAGCTGTAGCTTCAACACTGTATTAGAGGTCCATGTTTGAAAAAAGTTTAAAATTCGTTTGAATTTTCGAATAACTTTTTTTTATATCTCTAATCGAAAAAATGCCGGGAATAAAAACAATAGAGAATTCAATTTCTATATTAAGTAACTAAGTTTCATAGCCGCTGCTTCATTAATAAAGTTTTTTACACAATTTAGGGATGGTCCCCTTAAGAAGCTTCTCTTCAGTTCGTTCTCACGTGCTCAGATATTTGTCAAATCTAATTAGGAGATAGTCTAGCCATCAAAGACTCTTTCTGGTCAATTAAGGTTCTTTATCTTATTGAAAGACTCTCAATAAGATGGATTGCAGTCAAAGAGAAGTCAAGAGGCGATGTCACGCTCCTGAAGAGTAAGACTGATCTACAACAACTCACTACTGATGGAGTAATTCGAGAATTTATCGGTCAAACACAATTTTCAATCTATTTATAAAATTGAAATGAATACTTATTATTTAAATAATGACGAAATTATATATTTTTTTAAATTAGAATTCATTCATGTAGCTAACAGACTATCATGAAATTTTATGTTATTTTAATATTCAAATACAATATTTTGTTGAAAGGAAAATAAATTCAAAAGATATATATAAAAAGTTTCATATGTTCATATTTGTAACTAAGAGTCGATGCAGTGGCTTGAAATCCTGATCAAAGGAATAGAAAACGATATTGAAAAATTAGGTTTACATTGATGTATATTTCATTCATCATAACAAGAGAATAACAGCCAGTTCTAGCTTTTAATTTTACATTTCTTAAATTATTTTTTATTTCAATTATACTAAATCCTAATAGCGTCTTATCCTTTTCTTATCATTTGCTTCATATCAGAGAGAAAATTTTGGTAGTGCCATAGAAAATTAATTGAGTCTGAGGTTAACACGAATGGGAACATCAAACGATATAATTTGAAAAAAATATATCACCATCTCATTGGAAGCTGAAGGAGCGTCCTGCAGGACTGAATTTGTTCGTGAAGACTAGGGAATACTCTTGGAAGTTTCTGTCAAAGATATTTGATATTCATAAGAAAAGTTGCCATAGCTGTAGAATATTCCTATTAGGAGTGGTGTACCATTTTTCGAAAATCACCACGTGTAACTTTGCTTTTGAAAGTTTCTTCTTATTAAAACGATATGAGAGTACAATTTTAATTGAAAAAAGAATCTGAAATTAGCAGAATTAAAATCAAGCAAATTGATGACCGCGTACACTGACAAATTATAAAATCAATAGGTTTTAAAGTCAATAAAATTGCAATACTGGGTACACGTGCCTCTCCAAACTGATGATTTACCACATCAAACAGTTTCACACTCTGTTTTTCTTGCATTCTTTCTGTATACAAACAAGAGTTGGGTCTCCATTTCAAACACAAACCACTCCAAGCTGATTTTCCATCACACGATCGTTTGGAGCGTGAGGTGAAATAAGCATTTGTTTCCATGTGTATCATGCGTACAGAAAAGACAATTGCCAAGACAACTGGAGCAGAAAAGGAAAACTTTAATAAAAGACAGAAGGGAATTCTCACTTTGATATTCTTTTCTAGTAGTAATTCCGAAGTGAAATTGGATGCTGCTGTTATATGTAAAAGTAATTGGGAAATTTCTAATGCACATTAACGGTGTGATTTGCAGTTAGTGATTTTTGGGAATCGACTATACTGTTTTTAAAATAAATTGATATTATTGAACTGATCCACTTTTCTGTGTACCTTTTTTACTTCATTTTATTTATTCAAATACTGTACAGATAAAAACAAAGCTTGTTTTTAATAGAAATATATTGCTATTTCAAACAATATGTTGACGAATTGACGGATCGTTGCAACAAAATCTATTTTTTATTTTCGAGTGGTTGCCAAAAACAGAAATGTTTTTGCAAATTGTATTTATCTAATATACGTTAACATATACACTCTACAATCTCAAAAAAAAATGCAGAACTCTTGCTATGGCATATTTACTGTTTTTTAATCAAATTCTGCTAATAATATTATAATTTATTTTAAAAAATGATTGCGAAAACTAATTAATCCTTTTTTAAATAGGTAAATGTTACAGGATTCGAATCGAATATATACTAGAATTCGTAATTCAAAAAAAAAATTAATTAATTTTTACATCATTCTTATATACAATATACATTGAGTATAGTGGAATATAAGTTTGTAAAATGAAAGCAAAATTATGGTTAACTATAACTTCAAAGGGAATGATTAATAACTTCATACCATTATTTGTTTTGTTTACATATATTATACACTGTTGCATCTTCAATAAACTTATTATTATTTGATCTTCAATAAACATTAAATACTTCCTATCATATGAATAAATTTCAATGCTAATTGATAATGAGAGTAGAAAAAATGTATTTGCATATTACTAGGAAAGCTTTTTATTTATAATATTATTATATCAAATTCATGCTACAAAAATAATTCTAATTAATAGTATCAAGATGAGCACAAATTCAACTTCATCATTGAATAAACTAGTTCTTCTAACTCTCTATTATTCCGCAAACAAAATTTCATATTCAGTTTAATAGACTATATATGATCACAAGAACTTAACACTAGTAACCTAGGAACTAGTCCATGCGCACCAGTCCTTATGAAAAACTATTAATAATTTTATTTTTAACCGATTTGGAAGCTGTCTTTTCATGACTTTTACTTTTCAACATAAATACATATGATTATACAAAAAAGAATGCTATAAATGGCAAGATACTCATATTTTGAGCATTCATTCAATTGTACAGGGTTTCTCGAAAAAACCTGATCACAAGTTTAGGTTAATATATATCAAAAACTGTTGAACATATATGCATCTTTTTGATATAGTTTTCATTGCTCAACTCTTTTCCATCCACAATTAAGTTTTCATAAAGTTTCAATCATTTTTGTGAATGTTATAAGGATTTTATTGATGGGTAAGGAAAATAATTTTCGTGCAAATAGTTAGAAAACCTAAGAAATATTTGGTTTCTTATCTTTGCTTGTTAATTTTAATTTAAGCATATAATTATTCTTTGCGACTTACCAATGGATGTGTAAATATCAAATGATGGTTTTTATGAAGAAAAATAATCAAAAAGTCATTTTCTTAAGATTTTATAACTGTTTTAGTGAGGACTGACGTGCACGGACCAGTCCCTAGGTTATTGAGCAAACTTTTAAAGGCTATGTTTCTAGGGTTAAAGGGTTAAATATTCCTAAATTTATTTTATTTAATCAAATAATTTGTTTTACTTCTTTTTCATGGTACTTGATCTTCTCCGATGCATTAAAAAGAATTACCAAAATGCTCCAACCGAAAATATTTTCTCCAGGAAGTTATTATTCCTCTCAATTGTGAGATCAAAAGCTGTCCAAATTCTTCAGATTTCAAACCACACGTAAACAAAATCTGAAGAATGATTTGCAAGGAACGTAACTGAATTCTGGTCCCGGAATTCAGTTTGGAATACTTGTGAAAAATAGATCTCTTTAATTCATGAAAGTAGATATTTGTGAGTCACACACTTTACTCTGAATGGATTATCTTGTTACCTAAATTTGAATAAGTTTATAATAAATAGATTTTCTTTGAAATTATAGCTAAAAATGCTGTGACAACGACTGAGAAAACATCAAATAAATATTTGATGAGAATAATTAAGTGTTGTATTCACGATCAAGAAAATAATCTTTCTATAGAGTGGAAGCAAACAGATGAAAATATTTTTTAACGCATCATCTTGTTATTTCCGTTTTGGCTGACAAATTAAGGAAAAGAAAAACCTTTGAACAAATAACTACACACACACACTGCACAGACACCTAACATGGAAAAGACTCCATGCACTCAACTCAGATCACCTAACTATCATCATCACATACAACACAAAAACAAACTACAGACTACACCAAATTAGAAGAGCCTACACTAACTACCACATAGCAGATTGGACACTATTCACACAAGGAATAGAAGACACCCTACTAAACACAGAGACACCCACAAACATACCAAGTTACACACAGAAAACAAAATACTCACCAACGCCATACTCAGTGCAGACAAAAGAAACATACCCAAGGACAAAATACACAACAAATACAAACTACTACCACAATACATTAAAGACGACATAACACACAGAAAAAACATACGATCACATAATCCCACTGATCACTCACTAAAAGAACTTATCGACAACATTGATACAAAAATACAAAAACAAAAAGAACAACTATGGAAAGACCGCCTTGACAATCAGTTGGATCACAAAACAAACACTCACATTCTCTAAAACAATAGCAGGGCTCACAAACAAAATCCACAATAGGCACCAAACAACAGAATTCAATTCAAATACACCACAGCCACAAACAACAAACAAAAAGCAGTACAGTTCGACAAACAATTCACAAACAACATAATTCACAAAATACACTACAAACAGACTAATAGACAAGCACACAAAACACCTCACAAGCACACCCATCTCCACCACTAAAAACAGGTAATAGAAGTCATCAAAGGCTCCAAAAACAACAACTCTACAGGCCCTGGCAACATTAACATAAAACAATTAAACATCTAGGTACACACGCCATAACATACCTCACAACCACATACAGCATTGTACTGAACATAAACAACATACCACACAAATGGAAGATTGCCAAAATCATACCAATCCTCAAACTTAACAAAGACAAGTACACATGCACTTCCTACAGACCAATCTCACTACTCTCACCATTAGCCAAAACATTAGAAAAAATCCTACTCAACAGGTACAAAACACCAAACATCACTACACAAACATATCAACACGGCTTCAAAACCAAACAGTCCACAACAACAGCACTACACATCATAAACAACATAATCACACAAGGTTTCAACTAAAAAAACACCAGACAGAACCGTGTCAGTAGCTTTGGACATGTCCAAGGCCTTTGACACGGTCAACATACACAAACTAATTCACAAAATTCACAACCACACACTGTTACCAAATTAATACCCAATTACATAAAAGGACGCAGCAACTACACACAATACAATGGAACTAACTCCAGACACAGACAAATGAAGACAGGAGTACCATGAGGAGGCATCCTATCACCAACACTCTTCAACATATACACATCCGACATACTCACACCACCACCCACAGCATAACTCATGACATACGCAGACGACATCACTATTCTCTCATCACACAAGAACCACACACAGGAACAGGCACAAATACAATCATACCTAAAACGAATACACACCTGGACAAAACAAAACCAACTCACACTCAACGCCTCCAAAACACAAACAACACTTTTCACTCCTGATCCAGCAGAAAACAGCACAACACTCACTCTCAAGATAGAAAAACACAGACCTACCCACAACAAGCAACCCCAAAATACTTGTAGTCACCATTGACCAAAAGCTCACATACTCACAACACAAAAAGCCAAACAGACCCTTGAGGTCAGAAAAGCTCTCAAATCTACACACCGAGGCAAAACAAAAGAAACACTACTTAATACATACAAAACAATTACACGCCCCGTCCTCGAGTACAGTAACACAGTTTGGTCACCCATCACATCAGACACAAACATTAATACACTACAGATTGTACAAAATACAGCACTTAGGATATCCACAGGTTGCACACGAGACACAAACATACAAAGTATCCACGACTAAACACAAACATTCCCTCTCAACCAACACATACAACTATATGCATCACAATAAAGACAAAAGACACAACACCCTGACCACCCACTGCACTACCTCACACACCAGAACACCTCACAAAGACTCAAAATACAGACCGTTTATGACAATAACAACAACAACTACACAATCAACATAGACACTCCACCATACACCACATCAACAGACACCATCAAACAAAACTTGAAAACTATACACACACAAACAGTACAAACATACATTAACAACAAACAAATCAACAAAATTGTAAATGCTACACCACCAGACATCAACACTGACGAACAAACACTACCCAAACACACACGCAGACAACTCGCACAGCTTAGGACAAACAAATCACCACTTCTCTACAGCTACCTACACAAGATATCACCCGATACACACCCAACACCACACTGTCCACTTTGTAACACTAAGACACACGACATTAAACATCTCGTCAACTGTAATGCAGTCCCTACCACCCTTACCCGGAAAACCTCTGGACTAAACCAGCTGGAGTTGCCCCTCTTATAGACAGGTGGGTAGCTGTAGTGGGAACGTAAGGGAGGGATGTGGGGGAATGTAGTACATGCGAAGAACACACACTCACACTTCACCAGCACGCATAACACTAACACGCACTACACATACATACAGCTGACCCAGTACACATGTCTGCCACCTGGTCCTGGCTGAAACTCTACACTTCCGGCTGGGGGGAGTGGGATTCCCTGCCTGTGGGTCCGGGGAACCTTGCCGGGCGGCTGCAACGTCTCTCGGTGTGAGTTCTCTATCACTGTGTCAGTAATGAAGCGGGGTCGACAACAACACAACAACAAATAACTACAAGTAGTATACAATTACATGATGAGCTACTCTATAACCTGCGCATTTAATATCAACTTAATCACCACAAACTAAGTTCTAGGCTATTCAAAGTATTCAATCTTAGATCACACATGTTCAACTGTTAGTTCCCCGCCTGCCAAAACAAGTATGTGATTTATGGAGCATATATCCGAAGTTCTCACATTAATTTCCGTCCGCAGAAGTCATTAATATTCTCCCATATTGCAGAGAAGCTCCTCATGTAATGTTGCAACTTGTCTCATAAGTACCTCAAACTAAAATGAACTTTCTTAATATTCTTCTTGAGAATGTTACAGCATTCAATTTGTCAACAGAAGCCGGTTTCAGATTATCAAAAGGAGCCTTCGAACTTCAATAATAATTTCTCAAACAATGTTTGAAAATAACTGGTCTTAGTTTTTTTTTAATTGTATTAATAAATATGAACTGTACAAAATAATAGAGTGTGATATTATGTATTGTGGTGAAGATTCAGAGTTCAATTTGTGTTTAGATTATAGTATTCTGTACATTCCAGGTGAGAAGAATTTTTTGGGATACTTGTCTGATCTTCCTTGACAGGTTTTGTGTGACGACATGTTACTAATATAATTACTTACGTGGCTACCATTTACTAGATGAAATGTTTCCCACCTTCAATTCTTCTAATTCAATCACAGTAAATAAGTCGATACAGAGTATCTGCTGAGACAAACACGAGAAAAACTACTCCCAAAGTGTCGGAATGAGATGTTTCCATTTCCTATGAGAGTGTTCAAACATTCCCTTTTCTCTCCTTCCCCTTAAAGATAAATTAGTTTCAGCTTGTTTTTTGAGTGTTTGAATTAAATTCCAGCTTGAATTCAATACTCATTTGGAAAATTTATCGCTGGAAGATTTTCTGTTCACCAATGTCAGTTAATCACGGTAAATATTGATGGAAATTTTAGAAATTTCAAAAAACATCGTATGATTTATATTTTGTCTGAAAGGTCAGATAAAAGAAAAAGTTTTTAATATCTATGATTAATTTCAAATTATCTGTAATATTTATTGTCGGAATGACAATCTCCCAATATAAATTTCAAATTGGACATATTGAATAAAAAGAGTAATCCTGATAGATTGTTATGGTATGTGCGAATAAAATTTAAATGGGGCATAACTTGATTCTTCAAGGCCAAGCCAAATACTCAGTAGACCTCAAATATTACGTAAGAATTCTATATCATATGAACCCAACACAAACTTCAGCTCGAATTATGTCTGTGCGTCAATTCCAATAATAGGAATATATTCGAATCCAATCTCTCAATTTATTTTGATCTTAAATGAGGTAGGTTGTTTGATTCACTTGAAGTAAACTGATTTCAATGCACTAGGTAAATAGCACCCAGAACACTCCAATCGACATCAATAATGTTCAAGAATTTGCATAACTAATGTGTCCTGAATGTTATTAGCTCCCTTTGGACAAAAAGCCGTCGCCTAATTACTTCGTTAAAAGACCCAACACGATCCAAGTGTCATTGGTTACTATTCTTTAAAATATGAGTTTGCATAATTGTTTTGAATAACAGAAATAATTAGTATATGTAACTTTGCTAACTGTGAAATAATGAATTTGTAGTTAACTCTATGTAATCTTTCATCAACTTCTAATATTGTATTAGGAAAACTAAAAATCAAGAGATTATACCTCTTAATCTTCTACAACTCCAATATGATCTTCTATGTATACTCTATCGTAAAAATTAGTATAAATTTTGATATTGAACTAAACACACAGTGATATTGGAGCACAATGAAGGCAGCACTCGATCATAATTATGGAAGACTGCTCGTTTAAAGTTTTTAACAAAGAATGAGAGTATCGAGAGCGTCATTTGATCTTGAAATGCCAACATAATTAGTTTAGGTCGTCTGTCTCCTGACAGGACAACACATTGACCAAACAGAACATTTTGTCGGTCATTTATCTTCGTTGGATTTATCGAATGACTCCGGTAGTCCAGTGAGGGATTATTGAAGACAAAAAGAATTAATAGGTCGCCAGAGAGCTTTTGGATGAATGAATTAATCACATGAATTTGTCCTTTCCAGACTTAAGACAATAGTACAGTTTCTTTTCATCGCACGTCCATGTACTTATGTAAAAAATATATAATATAAATTAGGAAATTTATCAAACAAGTTTTTAATATTTGTAATAAACATCGAAACTGATTTATTCAATGAAACAAGAATACAAATTACTGCCATTTATATTCTTTTTGTAATGGAAAATGCTGTTTGAAAATGTAATCTCCATAATGGTCTTGCTGTTTAAAGTTTTTCGGAAGAATTTTATGACTGTAAATTTCTCGCCAAGTTCAGTCGAATTTTTAGGCAATAAATAGTAAAGGAGTTTCCCAAAACATTAAGTGAATGTTTTTAACAATTACGAAGTCTTTCTTTGATTCAAGCAATTGAAAAAACATATAAAGAATTGTCAAAGCTAAAAATGAATCTGATATTTAAATGGATTTACTATCATTTAGTATTGTGGTATTATTACAATATTTATAGAATTATACTGTAAATGAATTATTATTTATAATTACAAATAAGGTATGGAGGAGCCATGGTAGATAGAGGGCAACTTCTCCTATACTGTTATATGTGTATTTATCCTGTATTAGTATATTAATTTTACTCGTCAGAAAAAACTTTCGTCTAAAACTTTAGTCTAATAATAGAGGATATCTAAGAAATTGTAAGCCAAATGGATTGCAGAACATTTTCCACTAATTTCCATTCCAGTTCTAAAAAATTCGCAGCTGAGTGTCGGATTTCCAGAAAATACAATTAAAAGTTTGTATTTGTTGCGGCGTTTCAGAGAACAGAGAAAAGAGGATGTCAACACCAGCTCTGAAAAATTTCGATTATTGGGAGTAAAAGGATGAGAAAGTGAACCAATTTACTCTCTGTAGAAATGTAAATAAAAACATTTCGATTATTGGGATATGGTGGAGAAAGGTGGAGGAAGTGAACTGATATAAGGTGGAGAAAGTGAACTGATTTACTCCTGTAAAAATGCAAATATAAACATTTTATACCACACTAAAATAACGACTGTACCCACATTTATTATATTTTTATAGTGCGAGTTGGTATTTCAATAACAAGATTATTAATCAATATTCATGTAAAAAGGTTTGAAAAGATTTAATGCGAATATGATTATAATTCTAATGATGCAATTTTTCAAGATGAAAGTATTATAATTTTATCAGGGTATTAATACTGTCAATTACCCTGACTGAATGGATTAACTAAATACTGATTTCATTTTTTCAAATATTTCTATTATTTCCGATATGAAACTGAATAACTAAATATTAATTATTCGAATTTTATTAATATATCATTTCATAACTCAATCACTACGAATTATGATTGATATAATTTTAATTTTATCTTTGATTCCCAAATGAAAAAAAAAATTATTCTTTCGATCTTTTGTCAATATTTTTCCCTTAAGTTTCCTTATCAAAAATCAATCTTTCATCACAGCGTTTTGTTTCGTCTGCAATATGATTTTTTCCGAATACAAATGAGCTCTTTTCTCATTTACATTTATATTACAATAATCCTGAAGATGTAACATAACTTGAGTAAGATTAAAAAACAGGCAGAACAATGAGAAACATCCCCATACAGGAATCTACAAGAAATATTTGGGTTGTGATGATATGCTAATAATTATAAAATCTTATTATTGAACGGACAACAACAGGAATGAAGTATCACTCGTACCAGGAAAATCATCCAACATCGCAAATTCTGCTGCAATCACTATCTCACAAGTGTCAAGTCTCGAAATGATTACAGTATACCCACTCTCTCTAATTATCAGGATAATATACTTGTGTATATTATGTAAATCAAATATGTAAATAAAAGAACAGTAAATGTATATATAAATCAATAAACAGTAATCATATCTGTATATCAAAGAAAAAAATCATATCTGTAAATCAAAAAAAAATCATATCAGTAAATATGAGAAAAAATCATATATGTAAATCAAAGAACAATATTCCTATCTGTAAATCAAAGAGCAATAATAAAATTTGAATTAAATAATCATTTGCTAATCTGTTAACATAAACTTTCAGTTACATTATCTCACAGTAACAAAAAAAAATAAAATAATGGTAACACTGTGTATCAAAAAGTGTTTTTACTTACATTTTTATTTCCATCTTTCACGGTTTTTTATCAAACTCTCTAAATTTGACTTAGTTCAAATTTCATCTAAATACATTTCTGCAAATAATATAGATGTTATTTCTTTCTACTGAAACAATGTAACCTTTTCATTCTTAGATAGAGAACTACAAGAAATGCTATAAAACTTTAAATAGCTTCAGGATGAACTTCTTTTCCACTTACAATTGAAACATCGAACTTTATCAAATTGAGCTGTTTTCTGATTGTTTTCTTCAGCTAGCTGTTGGATATCGAAATATAATTATAAAATTTTATATTAGGCTAATAATAGTAGTATCTTGTTTTTCCCACTAATTTCTTTTAGTAAATAAATTCCTATCAATTGAATAGCAAATATGACAAATATGTAATATTTCAATGAATAAAAACAATTAATATGATGACATTTATTGCTACGCATATAAATACAATTTAATCATATTATACGGAAACAAATAATATATCTGTAATAAATTCTCTACACCAGTTTTAGCGAAGGAAATAAATATCATGAGAATTGTCAGTGCTATAGTTTACGTCAAAATAAATCACAAAACTGTCAACACTGTCCGAAGTACTGAAGAGAACAGGGAAATATTTCAGGATTGGGACACTCCTAGAAAACTACTCTACCGTTTGACATGATTATTATTTACGGTACCTCTGCTGGTAACCATTGGTGAACAGTTTTCTTCGAAAATAGAAGGTTTATTAATTAAAAGTTGCAAAAACACCAGAAATACGCCATTAATACCAAGATAATTATACATACATTTTCGTCCATGAACGTTATTTCAAATCACATTCAGACCACCTATATATAATACTTAGTAAAATGTTGAGTGTTTTGAACGCCGCTTAAAGGTGGATTTTAATTTACTCTTCACTACAACATCTTCTCTTTTTACCCAATAAACAATTTTATTTCGAAAATCCTGAAACATTCGATAATATTTTAAGAATAAGTGAGAAGTGATTAATAGAATATTACAACTATAATTTTAAATGAATATGGCTGCATAACTCTTAATATTTGAAGATTTCTCAATAATAATTTTCGATGAAATTTCACGTAGAGCTGTATATATTATTGAACCTCATCTTTTAGCTCAATATTTCTTCGTTTGTTTCCCTTCTCATGACCATAACTTTACAACAAATAGGTTTCATCTTTCTACAAGTCGGACAAAAAGGGGAGATATTCATCTTCTTTTTTAAAAAGAAACTATTGCCAGAATCCATTTTTTATTAAAGAATATTGTTTATTAAAAAAATATTGTAAAAATTGGTTTTCGGTTCAGTTAGATTACTTTGAAGATTTTATTTTATATTTATATTTTAACTCTGAAATGTGTAAAAACAATAATAGCCACATTCAGTTCAATTTCAATGCCATTTTAATCTTACGAGAATATATCAAATTTATAGAACAGATTCTCATTTAGAAATAAATGAATTGTTCTTACCTACAATTCTCGAATACAGAGGTACATCAGTTCACTTTCTCCTCCTCTTAATCCAATTGATCGAAATGTTTTTATTTCCAATTCTACAGGGTAAATTCATTCAATTTCTCTTCTTTTCAATCCCATAAATCGAAATATTTTTTTTTACATTTATACAAAGATTAAATCGGTTCACTTTCTCCTTCTTTCAACCCCAATAATTGAAATGCTTCAGAGCTGGTGTTGACATCCTCTTTTCTCAGTTCTCTGAAACGCCGCAACAAATACAAACTTTTAATTGTATTTTTTGGATTTCCAACACTCAGCTGCAAATTTTATGAGAGCCCGAATGGAAATTGGTGGAAAAATGTTTTCATTCAGCTTGTAAATTAATAGAAAATTTAACATTATGAAAAATGTTCTAAGTTTTACCTTTTACCTCTGGGCAAATATCAGTTGCCCAAAAAGTTTGATCTCGTGAAAAAGATTTAAAAAAAATGTTTTCAATATTCAATTATATTTTGAACCTAATACATCTTTTGATTTTATTGATAAGGATGATTTTCAATATGCCACTGATTAATTCGTTGATCTCATCTGCTTTGAAAAAATAGAAAGACATATACAATTATTTTCTTTCTTCGTAGAGAGAATATTTGTGACAACCTCTGTCAAATTAAACTCCAAAATGAAAATTTTATATCATATTTGAAGTTAGATTTCATCAATCGTTTGAATTTTTTTCTTTATATTAGTTGGAAAAAACAAAAGCTCCAAAGTCAATTAATTTTCCCCTAAAACAGCACAGAATTTTTCAAGTTAATTTCACTAGATAATGAAGAAGACAGAACATGGAAGACTTCATGTCGTTACTGATAGAATGTGATTTAGAATGAGATTATTTATCCTGGATTGGCAGAGAAAGACTTCATGTCGTTACTGATAGAATGTGGTTTGGAATGAGATTAATTATCCTGGATTGGCAGAGAAAGACTTCATGTCGTTACTGGTAGAATGTGGTTTGGAATGAGATTAATTATCCTGGATTGGCAGAGAAAGACTTCATGTCGTTACTGGTAGAATGTGGTTTAGAATGAGATTGTCTTTAGTAAATCATATAAAGCAAAAAACTGTGGAGTTAATTATGAACAATATTACTATGTATACGACTACTATTTTATCAAAAAAATTATTAACGATATTCATAACTAGTGTCCTTTTTGTGTTTATTGGTGAATGTAATTTTCTGCATTGCTGAAATACATAGTATAATTGAATGAAAGTTTAAATATCATATTTATTTATTCCTGCGTTTAATATTATTAAACTCTTCATGTTAATATTATATGAACAAAATTACACACATATATTGTGTACTCACAAATATATACAAATGGTTTCGTAATTATTATACAAAAGGATGATTATTTTGATATTTATCTTCTAATTAGTCACAAAAGAAATTCTTCATATTCGAATTTAATAGTAAATATTTTTAGGATGTGGAAAAATGTCATTTTGAATAATTTCCAACTTCAAGGTTCATCTAGTTATATTATATTTTTAATCGAGCTGTCAAAGAACAATAAAAAAGGTAGACTACACACCATTCACTAGGAATTAAATGAACTGTAGGGTAACGACGAGGTACTTGTACCCTTACTTACTCTCACAGTTCTCGAATTATGTTATATCAAGTTCTTCGTTTGTTCTTTCCCAAGCGAATAAATAGATACAAATTGATTAATTTTGGCAATTCTCTGACAAGTTGAGAGCCTAGCATATACCCACCAATATTCTTTGAGGGAAAATATGTACTCGGGCTACAATCGAGGAATGGACGGAAGAGATGGAACTTCAGTCTTTGTGTTTTTAAAAGGATTCAAGCGGAAACTAAACTAGTTTATCATGTAAATTGTATAGAATGGAACACATGTATTCATTTGTGGGAGAAAAATTGGGTGTAGGGCTACGGAAGTTTTAAAAGAGGATCAAACTTTAATGGCCCTTTTTATATAAATTATTAAATTGTGTAAAATTAGTTAAAATATGATCATATTAAGTTCTGATCATCAGGGAACTACATCATTATTATGGTTCTAGGTATAATCACCCGCGGAAAATCCCACCTCGGAAAGTTTTACCAGGTAAGTTCCACCGCTGGTAAGTTCCACCACGGAATGTTCCACCGCCTGAAAATTCCACAACGGAAGATTCCACCAAATAGTATGGATTTCATTTGAAGAAGGTATAACATTCAATATTAATTAATTTAAAGAATTTTCATTTTTGTGGTAACCGAACAATATTTTATTAGCTAGAAATTTAAGAAATTATAAGAATATGTTATTTTAAGTCAAGAACTACGAGATAAGCGAAGGCGAACATACGAAATAATAGACAGATCAAACAATCTTTTGAATATGAATCAATTAAATTTTTAACAAAATTTAAATCGTAGAAATTCATGAATAAAGTTCCACTGCCCCAGTGACCAACAATTTAGATTCCGTTTAATTCTCCTGTAAACATATATATGTTGAAACTGAAATTAAGGATAATATTTTGCTTTTAACATATTTTATTTCATATATATTATCAATCACCCAAGTTTTTGAATGTACCAAAATATATTAAAATTTAAATAAGCGACGATAAAAGGTGAAATTAAAGAATCAATTTGACACGAAGTGAAATAAAATATTTAATTAGTATCGATATATTTTAATTTCAAAAGAAAAATAACAAAGCTGAAACTTCTGTAACTGTTTAATAATCTGTTTTGAAACTGTTACAAAATTAAGTTTTAATATGTTGTGTTTCAACTAAATTTTGAGCATAGGGTTAGGCAGGAAAATTGCAGAACATTAACTAGCTTTGAAATGATACCACAGACATACGAATAAAAATCATAACTTCAAAACTCACATAAGATATATAAATCATAACACGTTGATGAGTTTCTTTTGATATGCAACATTTTAATGTAAATTCGGTTCGGCAGGTCTCTGATTTAAATTGACTGAAAACATGTTTGTCATATTGCTGCTTAATTTTAACCTTTTCAATAATGAAACATAACAATATTAATTTTTTTATCAAATATTAAAATCTGAACTTTGTGTTTCTGTTGCTAGATTCAAAAAGCTAAATTTATCAGTGTTGCCACAATTTGGTGTTCCAATACAAGCGTCATAGTCTGTCACTATCAACCATTTAAATATTGAATGCCCATATGATGGATTATTAATTGTTTTTATATTTAAAAGGAAGACTTATTCATTTATAATTATCAATTACCCTAGAAATACATTTTGAAATAAACTGTTTACTTGTATATATTTTTCAAAATGGTGGAATCTTCCGCGGTGGAATCTTCCTGGTGGAACATTCCGCGGGGGAACTTTCCGCGGTGGAATTTACCAACCACGCATTATTATACTGTATATTTTAACTTCCGTCTTTTAAATTACTAATCATTATTACTCAAACAACTTTATCAAAGGAATCAACGTGTTAATTATAAACTAGAATTATATTTTATTACATTATCCACTCCTTTGAAGCTTTGATGAGTTTTCAAAAACACATCGAATATTTAATTGGAAAAATATTAGGGAAGAAATTTTTCTGATTAATTTTAGGTTGGAGAAAATTGTATCTATATTATGAACAAAGCTTCCCATAAGTAATTGGGATACTAATTCTATATTAATGTACGAGTAATCAAGTTGCAAGCTATCAGAACTTATGTAGTTGATTAGTAGACTGAGGTATTCTGAATCGGACTGTATTGAGTATACTTATAACTACTAACACTAGGTGCACAATTACCAGTCTATATCTAACCCTCTATATCTAACCTTTTTAATGAAAAGATCTAGTTTCTTTCACATGTTTATCTAAGATATATTATATTAACACCAGAAATATTCTTACTAATAATTTTGTTACCATATACCATTGACATTGAAAGTGAGTACAGTTCATCTTTATATGTTACATTGTTTCATTTTTATTTCTTCCTTACATGCTTTCACATTCCTCTCATTCAATGATCGTGTCTCATACTCATTAAAGATATTGTCGAAGTAAATATATATAGATGAAAAATAATTAAAGAATTCAAAAGTATTTTGTTACGGGATTTGACTTACTATAAACCTTAACTTATCATAAGTGATTTATGAGTGATCTTGGTATTTCCAACATTCTTTCAGTATTTGTATCTAATTTCACAATGGATCTCTTCATCTTGCAATTTTATCCTCAGAGATTTATCTTTTAAATCTTTTACAATTACACATAAACATATTAATTACAATACTTATAATAGTAATGATGCTACTGAAAAAAGTAATATCATAATAAATGTAATAATGCTCTTGAATATAATTAAAAGTCTCAGAAGAAAAAATACGATATTGATGGCAGAATACGCATATAAAATTACTTATTTTGAATGCATTTTTATTTTCAAGCTTTATGAATACATAAATTAAGATGTAATGGATGAAATCAAATTTTTTTTGCAACATTTCATATATTCTATTATCTTCTAAAATACAAAACTCTACAAAGTCTCCAAAGATTAATCAACAGAACCTCTAAAAGGATCAGCGAAGAACGGGTGCGGCGAGCTGTTGCCAAAACTTGAAAAAATGCACTGACAGGAGGGGTGGCCATTTCCAAGTTGAGTTGTAATGTATGATGTTTACATAAATATATCGTGAAATTTCCCTATTTCTTCATTTGCTTCCTGATTTTCCTAGTTTCAAATATTAATTTCTGGCAATGGTAGGCTATTGATTAAAAAATCAATTAGTTATCAATAACCCAGTACATTACATACTGAATTTTTCACTACCTCTTAAATCCGAACCTATAGTCTCATCTGCTTTTCTGAAAATTCAATAGATATTTTATCTCATCACCCAACTGGCGATATGTATCCTCACAAACCTGACCAAACAATAACAGATAGCTACTAAGTTGGAAACAGAGCCACGGAAGAGGTGAAACAGAGTCCAAAGTATATATACTTTGGACTTTGTTTCACCTCTTCCGTGGCTCAGACTCTATTGTAAAGGAATCATTTGAGACTCACACCTCTTCTGTGGCTCAGACTCCATTGTAAAGAAGTCATTCGAGACTCATACCTCTTCTCTGGCTCAGACTCTATCGTAAAGGAGTCATTTGATACTCACACCTCTTCTGTGGCTCAAACTCTATTGTAAAGGAGTCATTTGGGATGTTAGGTTTCTGGTAATTACCAACTGTAATCTAGTAATGGGAAGGATGTAGAACTTCAGCTTTGTGGTAACATATAAATCTAATAACGTGTAGTTTAAAAAAAGTTGTGGAAATAGTGGAAATGAAGATTTGATAAATTTAGTTATACACGGTAAGGTTTGATACTCATGAGAAAATGTTCATAAAATTTAATTTGATTATGTATGAGACTTGCATCACTAATTGAATGCAATGGACATCATCTTTGTATCTCGAATTATAATTTTTTTTCCATAGAAATTCGTTAGTAGCGAGTCATCATCATTGAATATCTCAGTTATATTATTAGGGAAAAATTTCGAGATATCGCTTCGTAATAGTCTAATAATAATGTTGATATTTTCTTATGTGATCGAAAATGGGAAACCCTCCGTTGCCTCAGAATTACCCTATCATATATCATAGAGGAAATTATATTGGACACACCATAGATCAGTGGCAAAAAGAATAAGATATGTTTCTTCAACTCAATCTTTTTCTGAATGCAATTTTCCTTCAGGTTGTTACTTAACTTCAGCTAAAAGCTAAAATTCTAACTGAAATAGCGTCAACCTCTTATAATTACAGTGCCGTGAATTGCACATATCTAGATTTAGTGCAATGCTTCATTTCCTGCTGTTGGTAGAGTACGCAATGTGTCTTACGGTTCTTCTCGTAAAGCAGCGAGTTAGTCTCATTTCCCGTCTGTCTTTGACGCGGAAGATACGCTACCGATGCTAATTATTAGTAAGTCACCCTCGGAAATTTGACGGCAGATTCAATGATAATATATGGTTAGTAAGAAATTAAACTTTGAACAGGCTTAGTGAAACAATAAATTATAGAGAAAAACAATCTTTATCAATTTTTTGGTTATATTCAAATTATCATTATTTTTATCATTTAAAAATAAAAATGGATATGCCATTTTCATTCTAATTTACAATAAATGTGCTATTAATATGAATATGAAGAATTTGGCAATATTTCAATTTCAATGGTATTCATTTCAACCAAACGTATCAATGTTTCCAATTCATTTTATTAACACCATGCCGATCCCAGTGGTCTTTATTGCACCCTTTGGTGATCTCAGCATTGCTCTAATGATGCGATAATAATGAGGAAAGTGAACTCATGTTACTGCCTATACTCTATAGTCTACCTAGTGACTGTTAAACAAGTGAACACATGTTACTACCTTTAGTCTACCTAATGACTGGTAAACAAGTGATCATTTGTGAACAATGTAAACAATGGACGTAATTTACACTGAAAATACGTGGCCAACATTTTTCAAATCCCAAAGAAGATATAATAAATATCAACTAATTTTGTACATATTTGCTGTGCATATAGAATGGAAAGATGATCTTTACATTAGTTTATGCCAAAACTATATATCTAGTTGTTTCATCCATTAATTCTGAATATGGTTATCTTCACTCGCTCCGACATTCTATTCCCCCGCTATATAATATATTTACCTTAACATCACAAACGATAATAACCCTCACCCCCCCCCCCTCCTCTTACCCAGCATTCGTAAGTTCCCTTGCAATTCCTGCAATTTAATTATGAGTGTAATATAGGAGCTATTTCTTGCTATACGGAATATCTATTTGAGTTCAATGCGATATAACCACCACTCCTCCATCTACTTAACTGTAGCATGAATATTAATTACACTTGTTGGTAAAAGTAAATCACAGAGTTTGAAGTTGTTTGTTGGTGAAAGTGTAGGTAAATGGAACATACATTTGAAGTGAATTATGTACTTGTTTTATTTTCATTTGGAATAGGAAAGTATTTAAATAGGCATAACAGTTATAAAATGAATTACAACAATTAGGTTCCTGTTAGACTATTACGGAGTTTTAGAGGTTTTCTCGTTATATCTCAGTTGATTCAAATTCAGGCAATAGAAGTGATGAATGGGACGCTAGAGTGACTTACTGAAACTTGCTGAGATTAATGTTATACCCCATCACTCTAAATATAAATTGATATTTGATGTTATGGTATTTCATTGATAAAAATGATCATAAAATGCCTTTTTAGTTATTATTAATGATGAATAACTTTAATTGATAAGGTAATGAATAATTTTTATTAATATGGTAAAAAAATGCATTTGTATGATTTTTCATTATTAAAAATGACCTAAATTTCTTCTACTAAAGCAAAAATATATTAATTTTGAAGAATCATGCAAATTGATATTTTTAAAACCTTATTAAACTTACTTACAAATAAATAGAATTCTATGATGGTAGCTGTAATGAAGAAATTTAATAAAATAAAATTCTAAAAAAATAAGTATGCGTTACAACAATTATATACAAGAACACATTATTCCAGCTAACATTTGTTCTGATAATGAATAAATACAAAATTATTCCAATTCGGTCAGTTATCCTTACGAAGGATCTATCGTGAGTTTCTGGTGGGGGGAATAACAGTCACCATAATATCCATCGCTCTCTTTTTATGTGTGAAGTTCGAAACGGTCATAAAAATACATGAAACTTCCGTTTGCGATGACACTTCTTCAGAAGTTTGAAGATGAGACCAGAAATTGTATTGCAAAAATACGTGACACTAAAATGGGACCATCGAAGTGGAGGCTATAAGTATTAAAACAACTTATACAACTAAATATTGGTAACTATTACAGCAGAACTAACTAATGGTAACTATTAGAGCAGAACTAACTATTGGTAACTATTAGAGCAGAACTAACTAATGGTAACTATTAGAGCAGAACTAACTATTGGTAACTATTAGAGCAGAACTAACTATTGGTAACTATTAGAGCAGAACTAACT
Organism: Caprella mutica; assembly: GCA_947561585.1. Lineage (NCBI taxonomy): Eukaryota > Metazoa > Arthropoda > Malacostraca > Amphipoda > Caprellidae > Caprella > Caprella mutica. The sequence goes on from CANNZV010000540.1 coordinate 36,041, forward strand.
ATTGGTAACTATTAGAGCAGAACTAACCATTGATAATTATTAACTAGATAATAAAACGACTGCTACAACTAACTATTTAAAACTTTTAGAGCAGAAATAACTATTGGTGACTATTAATTATGTGACACTTATTTGCATGGAGGAAAACACTTATAGCTGGAAAGGGCAATCTAAATCGAATGCTTTCACTGCTGCTATGTTTTTTGTTCATTCTGACCTTTTTGTGATCTTGACCCTCGACCAGATTGCTCAAATTGTTTCATGGACTTGTTTGTCCAACTAAATTACAGCCATTTCTTTCAAAATTATAAATACTATTGGTGAATTATTTGATAACTCCAAAAAAATATATTTGATATAAGTTAATATAATCAAACATGTTATGCTTTACAGTTTCGATCTAATAATTTTGTTTGTAATACTTCTAAATAAGTATGCTATTTATGTAGTACTTCATGCTTGAGATATATTCTGTGAATTCTAAATATTATAACATGTTTTTAATAATTCACATATCATGAAAAATTGGAAGAAATTTTTCATTTGCATCTCTATATGATCGAATAGATCATTCATGTTCTTATTTCTACAATATATAGTATATAAAATTAAGTCTAGTTTTATATTTATTATAGGTAACCATGCTGATATGCAAGGTCTGATTTTAATTATAAAACTGTATCCGATTTTGAATATTTTTTCCTTCCGAATGAAATAAACCTACATACATTTTTGAAATGTGTTCTATTTTCAGACAAACTGTTTGACTCCTGATTGACGAATAATGTCAAGGAATTCAGTTACGGATCTGATAAAGTGAAATTTCTTGTCAATTGCCAATGTTTTGATGCGGTAAAAAGTTTTGGGTTCAAATGGAGCTTTTCAAATCAAAGAAAATATGCGAGCCTTTCCTTTTAAATGGAAGAGGTAGATGGTATACATACATCTTCTAAATGAGATTTGTAGGAAGAGTTTCCTTTACTGCAAGATTTAATGATGAATACATACATTTTCTACATGAGAGATGTGGCAAACCTTACTCTTATTAGCAGTGCAATATGACAAGTAGACGCAATTTAGTGTCAGCAGAAATATCTCTTTACTTTGCATGAATGAGAAAGTCTGACAATGACAGTCTGGCAACATTCGTGTGTGCAAAATATACAAAATTATGATAATAGCAAATTAGTTACAAATGGAGGAAACACAGATAATGACACTGCAATTTGCAGAATTGTTTCAAATATTTCATTGGCTTCAGCTCTAATAAATTGTTTTGAATATCTTGATAACGAAGAATCATGTCATTTATGAAAAAGTTTCTATTTTAGAATTTTATGCAATCTGTCATTTTTTTAACTGAAATTAAACACCCTGCATGATTTGAAATTCCAAATAAAAATGTCTGAAATAATTATGATATTAGCGATGGAACATTGTCGATATTTATCACAATCAATAAAAAAATATACAATATGCTGATTTCAATTAAGTCCAACTGAGAAAAAACATGAAGAAGATATTCGTAAAATGTTCCTGGTAGCAAAGTTTCTCGTGCAATGATGTCACAATTTCGAAACTATAATAAAACAATTCGGCAATGTAACAAAATTGGTTTTCATACAAATATCGCAACCTGGGAGTTACGTCCTACTTCGAATATATATTATCTAAAGAATATATGCATTCTACATATTCCACTTTGACACCAGAATATTCCATTATTAATTCATGATTCAGAAAATTTCGATTATGATAAACACATCTCAATTTTTGCATTACTTAAAAATGATTTCTATTCCATGCGTTAATTAATGAAAAACTTCGATTTTAGTAACATTAGTTCGTCTCACAAAAAAATACAAATGTTTCATAAGGAGGTCTTATACCTATTTGGTATTATTCGTTCATATCATTTCATACATTTCTTGCATTAATTATTTTAACATTTCAATTACTAAACGTGATAGAATTATTTTTCTTAAAATACAAATCAACTGAAATTTAATTATTATGTTTCATCTTTATTCTGGAATTATTTTTTAAGTTATTTTCAATTTATTTTATGGCCTCATATTAATATTCAGTTTGACTCCATTGAAAAGGACACACCATTTTAGAATTAAAAGAACTAACACATCTTTCACGTTCCCAATTTCTTGAATATAACCAATTATTTTCCCATTCATTCCATCACATTTCACCACTTGACAGTTGGTGTTAAAGTAGTGATGATAAACTAACTCTGGTAGCGTGATCTGCTTTTCCATTCCTATCGCATAGTCTGAAGTTAGGGAAAGCCATTTCAAGATCTGAAAAAGAAGTGTCAACATTTCTCCATTCCATCAGCTGCTTCAGAACTCCAAAGTCTGGGTGAGTGAGCTGTTCATCCGGTGATAGTGTTGGGGATGGCGTCAAGAACCTTTTGAATTAATCTCATTGTCCAGGACATCACTCCAGGAAGAGTGATGTATTATATAACTGCTATGTAGACTGGCAGTTACAAGTGAAAATCTGACAAAAATTGCACACATATCTGATGAATTTCGAAGAATTTAATTTAACAATTTTTTTGGGGGAGATAGAATTTTTTGAACAAGTTCAATTCTTTTGTATAATAAAGATTAAAAAGATTAAATCATATAAATATGAAGAGGCGAACAGAATAATAAATAGATATGAAACAATCATCATTCTATCCTCCTACACCAACTTGTTTATTAACTTTGGTCACAACTGCAATGCAACTAATTAGGTTTAATTCTTTGAAATAGCACTAAACGCACTACAGTTCATCAGATGGAGTTTGTTAGTGTGGAGAAGCTGCAATGTAAACTAAATAGTACATCAACAAGAATTAATTTATTTTCTACGCTATGGCTTCATTGGGAATTAATTTTTCGAAGCTGCTCGCTTCATTGCTGTATTCAATTGATTTACAGTTCAATTCAATGTTTTTATTAATCTAATGATATATATCCAGGTTCTGCATTCCAATCTAATTAGTTATGATATCCGCATCAGAAACTGAATAAAAATAACTTAAATAAGACACGGAGCACTAATTTAAAAGTTCAAATAGAAGATTAATATTAAATTACCCAACCATAACTTTATCTTCTACGGCCCCACCAAAACTCTATCTTCTATTTTCCCACCATAATACACTCTACCAATCCACTAGTAGAACTAAAAGATTTTACTACTCGAGTTCTGCGATGTTTTATAATTTACAAAAGAAACGAACATTTCCATTAATAATTCATCCAAAAGTTTTTTAGACCAGAGAATAAATGATGAGATTGTGATAGATGTTTGATTGTAAATTGTAGATATATGTCTGTAAAAAAGTTATTTATACGATTGAATTATGGGTGATAGCATTTGGAATGGTTCACAGATAGTTTCAAAGTTGGCTTACCATTATTCTGCCCTGATTTTTTCTCTGACGGAAAAGTTATTAAAGAAACATATACTATATCTCAAAAGTTGTGCTATGGATCATAAATCGAGTAATAGTAATAGTTGGAGTTGTTCAAATTTTCTTTCGGTTGGGCTTTCACATGCCTCAGTTTCGAAAATCTAAATTAACCCATTGAATGCTCTCAATTAAATTATTCATTTTATATTTATTGAATACATGTAACACAATCTGCAATATATTCTGCAGATATAAACTCAGTGTTATTACAATGCAGATGGTGAGCAAGAGAGTTTTCAAATGCATTTCGGTTACCTTCTACAATATCCAGTAATCTGGAAATAAATTCCAGTGTATAACTGTTAGTATCACTTATAGAATTGATGAGTTAATTTTCAAAGCGTTATTTGTATGCCAAGATACCATTAGCATATATCCTTCACCAGTTTGAATAGTGTGGTACATTTATGTCTGAGGCCTGATGTACTTCATATCCTTAATTTATTCACGACTAAGATTGAAAATTGATTCGTTTGTTAAGGATGGAATGAGATACCGAGCATGAACAATGGAGATATTGAATTATTGATATTAACTGTATAGCGGCAAATTGATGTTTGATTGCTTGACACAGTTTAATTGATTTCAAATCAGTAAAATTTGACTGATTTATGTAAATCGACAATTAAAGATTAAGAGAGGATTGCTTCTTAATCAACAGTGACTCCACCACAATTTTTCTTCTCGTTATGAATACTCCTAATGACATCCAAAGAGAATTAAGCATATATAATGAGTAAGTCTAGAATATGTAATTTATTAACATTAACATTTTCCATGAATATAATGTTCAATATTATTTACAATTGATCACTACTTCATAATCATTATTATTGTTTTCGATTAAAATAGAAAATGAAAGGAATATTTTTACAGAATTGTTTAATAAATACATACACTTCACCAAGCCCAAGATAGATTTCTGATTAAAAATATGAAAATCTTAATTATACATATAATCCTAGCTGTGTTAATCAATAATCAATGAATTAGTGATGAATTCATGTATATAAAATAGGTTAAAATAAATTCATCATTATTTTCAGATTTAAGCAAAAGAACTCAATTCTGAATTCATGTATAAGATATCTGAATTTTCAATTGTAAATTAAGAGCATACAAATGCTGAATTTTTAATAGAATCAAGAATCTCGAATAAGAAATCAGGTGTCTTCAATTCTTTCAAGTTAATTGAATTGAAATTATCTAAAAAACGTGAACAGAATATAAAACGAGATGTTGAGTATTATTTTAAAGTTGCCATACAATATTTAGAAGAGACATACACTCAGAGAAATTCTGATGCACCCAGGTGTTTCGAGTTCACCCTATGGCTTTGTCTCGAAAGCGAGACAAAGTTTGGATGCAATAAAGTGCATCAGTTCGATGCACTTTACTATCTTGGCGAAATTTTGTTTAAAAAAATGAGAATAAAAAACGAGGAAATAATAATTTTCTTATCATTTTAACAAGCTATTAGCTGATACACTTTAGTGCATCCAAACTATAATTTGATGCAATAAAGTGTCTCACTTTAGAGTCAAAGCCACAGGGTGAGCTCGAAACACCTGGGTGCATTAGTTGGAGTTGTTTATTTTTCTCAGTGTAGTGAAGTTAATTCACACCATTCTGAAAATAACTCCCTCTTTGAAACTCGAGACATTACAGTGAGAAAAATATGCTTGTGAGACCGTTAACATAAGCCATCTTACAGACATTGAAACAAGAAGCTTTACTGTGAGGGCTATAATGGGTATAACGATGTTTGCTTTTACTCACATGGTGTAAGAAGAACTTCTTGTAAATGGAGGGATTGGCCTTTATGGAGCACTCCAAGAACACATCTGTCCCTTCTCTCACACTCTGGGGGTTCATGCCGAACCTCGTCGTCATGGAGGTAATCGTGTTATTTCTTCTCCTATCTTTAGAACATGTTGATTGTGAAGGATTTAAAGTGTACACTTCGATAATACATTTTATAAAAATATGACTGTGATAATAGCCATAAAAATGCATCACGCTAAGTTTATCTTAAATTGCTCCCCTTGATGATTCCATTTAGACATCGATTTGACACTAAAAATTCTCCCTCAGAATCGCCAGGTTCAAATTTCAATTTCACTCCATTTTAGCTCATTTGATGCAGCAGCAGAACTCAGAAACCGACGAATATCGTTTGGAAGCAACAAAAATAATCGTGGAGCAGTCCTAGAATATTTGATGGCTAGATTTGGGCTAAGAAAGAGGTCTGAATTGGAGGAGTCAAATGGTCTTATCTCGAATGCATTTATTATAAGGGAGGCAATGGGGATTTTCATTCTGGAAATGTTAAGAGGTTATTGCTATAATATCCTCATTACTATATGCTTTGCAAAATCAAATCCATTCTTATGGTATTGCTTGTTTGAGCATGGAAATTCAGAGCTTGGTATATATGGAAATTGTCCTAAATAAATTGTCCTCAAATTGTATTGGACATTTTATTTGAATAATAAATATCTTTGATCCATGACATCATTGACATGTTTATGTTATTAAAATTAATTTTTTAGCAACTTGTCATAATCGGCTTTTGGAAAATATGTTAACATTTTTATAGGAGACTTAAAGAATTATGATTACAGATAGAAAAAATAGCTCACCTTTTTAATACCATCCTGAACTAACGTTTTAAGGGGACCGTCCCCAAATTTGAAAAGTTTTTTATTATTGTAGTTATGATTCTGAAACTTTATAGTTATAAACAAAATTGAATTCCCTATCGTTTTTGTTCAAGAAATTTTTTCGATTAGATTCATAGAAAACGAGTTATTCGAATCTTGAACAAATTTCGAACCATTTTCAAAAACCCTACTCCTGTTTTTTTGGTTGAAGCTAGATCATTGCGGTTTCTTGCATTCGATTCTCCATACTGATATTCACATTATTGCAGCATACGATTTTTGATTTTCGAATGGGTTTTCTAAATTTCGACTTTTTCATGAAAAGTAAAAAAAAAGTTTGAAAAAAAAATATGTCGGAAGTTTTTCTTTCACAACAAATTTGAAAATCGAAAATCGTATGCCGCAATGTTGTAGATATCACTATGGAGTATCGAATGCAAAAAACCGCAAAGCCTAGCTTCTACCAAAAAAAGCCTTAGGCTTTTGAATTACATGATTTGTAGATATCTGAAGTAACGAGTAAGCTCCCATTCAAAATTTGATAATCTGGCACACAGCATACTACTCTCGCGAAGGTCTGCGGGTAACTGAGGAATATTTATTTGCGAACCTTAGTGGGCGTGTTATTAGTAGTAGGTTAGATACCAGATATATTGAGATAATTAATTATTACGAATTATAATTGGCTGAGAGATGGTTTTTAGAGTACATATTGACTCCCTACCCCCCGGCCCTCTTTTCTCTTTCTCCCTCTCCCCAGGGGGTTAGAGTTACACGATACCTCTGGTATTTTGCACACACTATAAGAAGGTTATACAGCAACTATTTACACAATAAAAAAAAAGATAAAATTTTGAGATTTCTTCGGGGACGGTCCCCTTAAATGAGATAGAAATTTAGGAGCCATATAAGTTTAAGAGTAACACTAACTTGATATCATATAGCACTGCAATCAATTTTACTTTCAATGATCATTCTAATGTACATGTGATTGATTTGTTTCGGGAAAGCGATTCCCAGTGGAAAAATTATAACAAGTGACAGATCAACTATCATCGTCCATTAGGGTAAATAGTAATATAAAAATCTAATATTACCGGCGGGATTTTTAGTCCGGCATTTCTGAAGGTGATGATAGAATGGAAGAGATTTCACAAATCAAAAGTTATCAATTAGACTAGTTGGAGTAGATAACTCTGTCTGACATTTGGAAGGAAACATTAAGTGAGTTGCAGGTTTCCGTCAGTTGGTTGGGGCAGACGTGTCGAAAGGTGTCACTGCATGTGATGAATTAGGTGATACAGTGACGATGTTATGGGACAATAAATGCTATGGGATTTCATTTAATTGTTGGATTGGTGTCAACAGTTATAAAACAATAAGAGAAACATTGTAGTTTTAAACACTCACAGTTCTCTGAAAGTGGGCGTTAAATCAGTATCATATCTTTCTGATCGACTCAATTTGACAGCCATTTTCCGAGTACTGAAGTATTAACCCTAATGAGTTTGACTTGTGTTCTTTAGGCACTTCTTTTTTAAATTACTTTAGATCTTTTATGTTATACGTTTAAATTTACTGGCCTTTCTTGACTTTGTTTTTAAATAAAATCATATATAATTTTGTATTTAAAAATTTAAAAAAATTACGTATCGGCGTAAATCAACGCAAATCACGTGAATTATGGAATTAATTGTATTTGGTGACGTTTGGCAATCTAAATATACAGTTTAGTTAGCCAATACGCACGAATTTGTCCACATTTCATGCGTGATCTGTGATTGGGTCACACTCAGCCCAATCACAGATTTGGTCACTCAGTTGCAAATGTCTTAAATACTGATGTATATATTTCTCCTTAGAAGTTTAATATTTTTACTTGAAATTTGGTACACTTGAGTTTAGTGTATATACTAACAACTGTAAAAAAAACAGCACCGTTGGTTTATAAATAAGACATGTGTTTTTTTAACACATAGTCAAACTCTCCCGTTGATTTCCACAGTCGAACTCATTAGGGTTAAGTAAGTGATATGGTGGAGCTATAATGTGCTCTATTATAAATAGATTATTGTACTCGTTTCATATCATTGAAATGTAAAATGAGTAAAGGATCTACCTATCCCTCCTAGACCTTCTACTCAATAATATTAGATAAACCTTCACTTTTATTAGCGTTAATTATATTTCAAATTTTATATTTAAAATAGTATTTACGTATGTATAGTTTTAGATACAATTGAGAAAAAACATTATTATTTTTTATAATTTCAATTGTACGGAATTTCTTGAATGAAAGATAACGAAATCATTAACTATTACTCAATAATTATTATTATATCCTTTTTTTATATGATTTAAATTGTGCAGAAAACCCAATAACTTGGAAAATACCCTACATGAAAAGAATCACCATCTGTCAAATGACAATAAAGAATACTAATTGTTGATGGCGAACTGTGGGCATCTCATGAATAATTATTACTTACTAATTGTTGTGTGGGAGAGAAGAGAATAATTTAAATAACTAAAAAAAAGATAGTAGTGATAGTTTTATCAAATATGTGGTAGTAGAATAATATAAAAATCATTTTTCGTGTGAGATATGTTATCTTTTAAAAATGAATTAGGGTAAGTTACGAAATATCGGTGGGTTTCACATATTCGATCATATGTATAATGAAGAACCATATCAAAATAATTATTAAATTTCTAGTTTGATTGCCAAACAACTTACCTTTCAGGTATCAGAATTTTTATTTTTGACCGAAAATGTGAAGCTGGCCAACAATTCGTAACCCACCTTAACTATATAGAAGTCCCCAATCATCGACTCTAATTTCTTGTTTGAGCCACTAGTTTCCTTGTCGCCACATTTCTTTCCAATAGACAACACAATGTCTCTGCTGACAACATGTCACAAATATTTATGTATCTTTATTTCCTTTCTCTATTTGCAATGAAAATAATTTTTCAAATTTGTTGCTTCATCAAATAGCATTTCGTCTCAATATATCAGAACGTAAAGAGCAGCCAGTTAACTTTCGTTGACAGCTTTCTATTGTCATGACATCATAAATAACTTTGTACGTATATATTTACTACTGTGATGGAGTAATAAACAGTGATCTACTGTCTAATTTCATTATGAATCTTCATTGTATTAAAAATAAAAACAATTGTCAATAAAATATATCACATTTAACTTTACAGTACTAAATTAATCCATCTTGCATTTACAGTACAAAACCAAAACGTGTTCATGCAATATTATTGTCGTTCAATTTCTACTGTAAATTAACTAGATTATAAAGAATATGTAAGCTCTTTACAGTTCAATTTGTGTGTCTCGTTCAAATTTCAATTCAATCAATATTTAGAAGAAATGAACGATTAATTCAATCTTTGATTTAGTTCTATAGGACAAGTATTGAATTGAGTTAAGCCTTCAATTTTATTCTCACAATCCATTGGGTTTGTATTCTTCTCAATACGAAGATGAATTGAATTATTAATTGTTATTTATTTGATTTTCTGCAAAAGTTAATTAATTCAAACATAGTGACACAACTTATTCTTCTTTGGTTCCGCGATAATTTTCACACTGGGTCATAATGTAGTAAATCATGTAATCAAAAAAACTCGAAATTTATTCTTTTCTGATAACAAGAAAAGAATGGGTTACTCACCATTATTTCTTGACAGTTAAAACTAGGAACTAATTTAATTAACCGTACGCGAATGATACACTTTCATTCATTGTATTTCAAATTAATTTACCGATAAACAGAGAATATGATACGTGTATAGAAGTTATAATATATTGGAATTATATTTATATCTTTGATATAAAAGATTGGCAGAGTTGGAGAATTTACCAACGGAAAATCGTCTCTTATTGTCCATTAAGATAGATATTGATCGTATTTTATCTGAATGTATCTCAATTTCAGATATTATCATCAAGATTTATTGTTGAGAATATAATATGAAAAATGGCCGGTAGACTTTTTATGTTTTGAATTTATTTTAATTTATGATTATAGTTCCTAAACAAAAAACAACGGGATGATTATAATTTTAAAATTTTTCAACTTTCATTTCTTATAAGAATTATTTTTCGTAAATGGAAGAGGGAACTAATTACCCCTTGAATACTTTGACTTAAATCATAATTAGATAATTAGATACACTTTAATTACTTCGTACAGATCAAAAGACTGCACGAAGATATTATCAGAATCCACTTAAAGCTTCACCAGCTAATATTCTTTCTCATTATTTTAAAGTCAATAAGGTTCACAATGATATAAATCAGAGCACATATTCGCCCTAGCTGCTACACAGTCGCGTAGAAATACATTGTGATATTTTAGGAGCGATATGCTGTGGGTTAGTCTGAAGTATGACCAGATAATTACCATCATCAAAAAGCTAAGGAATATCATCACCTACAGTCATTCTTACTTTTGCAAATTACACAAATTTGATGGTGAAAGTGACCGTATCTGAATAATGCTGCAGTTTAGTGGCAACTAAAGTAAAGAATTTATTTTTAAGTGATTTGATAACGTATTTAATTTTTTTATCAGTCATTAATTCTTTAACTTACTATTAATATTATGAATAATAAATGATATCATTTTACAACACCACTTAGCATTTCTCCTAGAGAATGTGTTAAAAGATTTTGTCTCAGAGAATGTGATGATAGCATTTCTCCCAGAGAATGTGATGATAGCATTTTTCCCAGAGAATTTGATGATAGCATTTATCCCAGAGAATGTGATGATAGCATTTTTTCCGGAGATATTCTGTAGAATGTAACACTGCAATAATGGGTTGTAAAAACTGCTAATTAATTAACTAAATTAACAGAGGATCCCTGTCCCTGATAGTTAAATAGCATGGAGTAATGGGAAATGTTTATATTCAACTGAAAACTTTGGGAAATCATTATTATTTAACTGACACATTGTGGAAATGATAATTATTATTAAACTGAAACTTTGGGAAATGATAATTACTATTAAACTAATACATTGGGAAATCATTATTTAACTGAAACATTGGCAATTAAATTTAACGGTACTGTATGTTTTTCAGTAGAATATTCACTACAACTTGTGCAAAAAATCAGAGGATTTATCTTTCATTGATGATCGATTTACTGATGTAAGAGAGAAAATAAATTCATTGAGAGAGTTGCTTTATTGCATAGAAACTACTGAAAATCTAACAAAAGTATAGGGAATATTTATTGCGAACATTTATTGAAAATGAAGTAATTAAAATTGTGCTGTACGCAATTTAGCTCAATTTACAGGTTTCTATTGATCGAAATTGGATATATGACAGCGGAAGAATATGTATTTTAATATCAATTTGGAGACTATTGATTATCTTTGGATGATATGAAGTGTAAGTACAGTAATTATTATTCTCTTTTCAGATAAAATAATGATATCAGATAATCATTTAATTCTTTCCAATTGGTCAGTAACCAAGAGAAAAAATATTTGAATGATTCAAAACCCCAAAATAAAGAACTATTGAGGGGAAGAAACCCTATTGAATCTTCGACAATACACCCATCTTTCTGTGAGTAGAGAAGGATAATTTAGTCTAGCATTGTATACTAGACATTCAAGTGTGAAAAGCCTATTATTACACTGATATTTGTTCACAGGATGCAACCAATTGAAATGGAGTCTTTTCAATAGAAAACTAATATTTTAGAGGTAACTTCTACAAATTTATTTGCCACAATTATTTTCTAATTCAGTTGTCATAAAAAAATCAATTTTAGAATTCGGAGCACTTCTTCATCTTTCAAACGAATCTGTCACGTCTCTCTAAGACAAAACGGACAGAGATATAAAGTGTCGAACATTCCAAAACATAAGGCTCAGGAGATACTGAAACATCTCTACCATCAGCTTATCTCGCATTTGAAGGATGAGTCCTTCAGAAAAATGACCATTTTAGAAAAGTCAGTGCGGAACTGATTTCCTCACTAGTTCCTAGGTTCTTGAGTGTAAGGGTTGTGGGCTCTCTCCCAGACCCCCAGAGGAGGTATGGAAAGACGGATGCGTTCCTAACCACCCGTCCTACTTCCATCTCACTGAAAGCACTAAAGGAGAGGAATGACTGCAATATTTCAATTTTTGCTTTTCTGGAATGTATTGATCCCTTAATCTTTTATTACCCCACCATAATTCTCTCTTCTGACAACATAAATTGGCAGTAATTCCATTACATATATATTGGAATATTCACTTTTAAATTAGAAAATTCCATTCTGTTATTCCTATTGCTATATTAAATTGTAAATACCGATATACAATTTCCACAATAATATCTTCAATAATGTTATTCATAGCCTTTGAATGGATTTCCTTGAAGTTATTATGCATTGCCAAAGCTTAGGATATATACACCGATGCAATAAAAAGAATATATATTAATTGGTTCCAGTAGAACTATATTTCCTTTCGATGGGAAAATTACATATTAGTTTTGAATAGAAACTCTTGCATAATGTTCCCTGTATACTCAATGTGCAATGGTTATTTCTTGTTTAACTGTAATATTTACCGATTGAAAAATGTATTCTACTATCAATTAAAATATATACATACGTAGAATATATATTGAACGTAGAATATCCTTACAAAATCGCATAAATATAAAATGTATATAATCATTATATTACTTTATATAAGTTATTCAATTATCGGGCTCATTAATATTCGAAAAAAATTAAATATCAGATGCCTCTATTTTTAGTTTGACATTTGTACCATCACAAGTTTAGTTAGAGTATTAATGAATAAGGAAGTAGCCTTGTTACATTGATTATTTTCTAACTGTATCACTGATGACGTAGATAAAATACTGCTCTATGATTGGTGTCGAAGGTTAGAATATCAGATGTGTTTAAACGTACTGCGCTGTGATTGGTTCATAAGCTTTGCACTGGATAATTAATCTAAGATGAAAATTATATTCATTTAGTTAATATTTTCACATCAAGGTATTTTGTAAGAATATTTTTTATTATGTATATATGATGTTAAAATAACCTTAATGTTCATAACTCAATTTATATCAATAAATAAGAGTTCAAAGAGTTCAATTTAGAGGTGAGAGAGAGAGAGTCTCTGCATCTAATTAGAGGTGATTGGATTAAAAATCTTTTTCTGGAGATACACTCACAGACTAAAAGTTATTTCTAATCAAGAACATTAGCTGCTACTTTGAAGTCCTTTGTAATTGGGTACAAAATCGGTAATGAAAAAATCGAGCTCCTGCTTTTCGTCTCAAAACATTTCCAATGTTATTGAAATTAATTTATGTTAATTAGTAGCTCGAAGAGGAATTTTGGACAAAAATTCATAAATAAATGAATTGGAGACAAAATTCGAAATATTCTCTATTATTTTTAGTACAAAATTCTTTGTTCATATACACTATAAAGAGAGGCTCTGCCTATATCACCAAACTAATGACTCAGATATATTACAAAATTGTATATAAGCGTTACTTACTTATTCGAAAATCTAAATATTGTATTTATGGAATATTAATTAATTTTGCAGATATATTATAAAATAATTATTTGCCTCTGAGAAATAATTACCGAGGGTCAAATATTGAAAATTAAGAGAAGGAGTAAATAGGTGGGGGGGGGGTAAACTAACGGGGGTATAATTACCGAGGGATCAAACATCCCAACACCGTATAAAACAATAATTTACTAAAACTGAATATTTTTTTTTTTTTTTTAGTTTTCAATATTTTATTCCAGAAAATTAACAGAGCGAAAAAACAACAAACTTGTTTAAAAGTTTCTTTTCGATATTCTATCTAACACTGATTGTTGCAGCTTCGCAGTAACGGTTAGTACCCGTTTTGTAACAGGTGGCAGCACCATGCATTCTTCTAACTAATATTTCCGTGTATGGAAATCTTTCATCAATATATTAAATATTAATATTTTTAACAAAATGATGAGCATTTACTTTTAATTTCCAAATCCTCAATTATAAAAAATGTCAATTTGTTACTATATTTTGTTTATACCTATACAAATTATAATGCAGATAAATTAGAATATACATATTAGTTGATAAAACATTAATGATCAACTGTCATTAATAATTACAACCGAATGTATGGCGTACATGTTAATTTTTTCTATTTATTTATTTAAGCTTACATATACATACAAAGTAAAACTAAAAAATACAAAATTAAAAATTAAAATTAAAATTAAATGCAGCTAAGGCTCCGAGAAAGTTAGAACTTGTGAAACCTAATTAAATATCTATAAACAATAAAATACTAAGAACTATATTTACTAAAACAATATTCTTTAAAAAGCTTCTTAAATTTAAAATCTGACATTGGTTCTGTTAAAATAGTAGGAAGTTTATTGTACAGTTCTATGGATCTAACAATAGTAAAATTTCGCTCCAATTCTGTTCGAAGTAGAGGAGAATAAAACCTTTGTGTTCCAGTGTTATGCTCGTGAGAAGGGATAAAGTCAGTAAAATATTTATTTAAAAAGATGAGGCTCCTCATAAAATGCTCTATGTAAAAATTGCATTAAAAAGTATTCTGCGACATCGTCAAATTTTAAAAGTTTAAGATCTATTATATACATTTCATTTAAAACCATAGCAGAGATTTTATTTTCATCCCTTCTCACGTTTAAAATTGTTCTTAAAATATTATTGATTAAAACTCTTAGTGGTTGCAAATGAATATTAAAAGTTTTGCTGAAAATTATTATTGATTGAGTAAAAACAGAATATGCTTGTGGATAGTAGATTAAAATTAGACTTTTATTTATTATATTAATGCCTAGCGGCGTACAGAACACCCTGCACTTTACTAAGTTTGGTGCAAAAGTATTCTGTATGAGGTTCAAAATTAAGTTTATGATCTATAAAAATGCTTAAGTACTTAATTATTCACATATTCTTCCATTTCATTATTAAAAAGTATTAGAGGTAAAATATCTTCTTCTCTAGAATTAAGAAGCTTAAGCTTGGTTTTAGAAATATTTGGTGTAAGTTTATTGAGTTGCAACCACTGAGATAATAGATGAATAAAGGAGTGTAATTTATTAAAAACCCTATTAAAATCATTGTCACGAAAGTAAAAAACTGCATCATCAGCAAATAATGTGGAACTAAAATTATTTAAAATATGCATCCAATAAACACAATAAACATAAATATAATCCACAATAAACATAAATATAATCCACAATAAACATAAATATAACACAATATACAAAAAAATGAACTATTTTTAATGGATGATTCATTATTGAAACGATTTTTCAACAAAAGATTAACACTATTTTCTGACCGTTTCACAAATAGCTGCAAAATATAATAAATATTTTCTTATACCTGCTTATGTTACTGATAAGGAGAACCTTTTCGAACTTTATTCAAAGAGGGCTCTCAATATCAAAGTTTTGGCTTCTGGATTTGAAGCTGATGACCTTTTTTTTGTGAATTAAGTCGTTTGTTTATGAAAAATTGACACATGACGTTTTTCAGCAACTTAAAAAATATCTTAATAATTTTTGAATGCAGATTTAATTTAGATAAGAACTTTACCTCTCTCAACATTCTGCGAAATTTATATTTCTTCAAATGGTAATATATTGAATGTGCAAACATTAACAAAAAATTACAAATAACATCATATCACTAATTACTAATAAAGCTGACCATTATTTTGTTAGTAATAATTTATTTCAAAGTTAATCCAAGGAATCAAGCAGCTTTATAGGTTGTGTATGCAGAATAGTTATAAACTTCCCTAAAACTAAATTACTTTGCAATAAGTTTCTATCTCCGAGAAAAATGGTAACAAATGGTTTTGCGGTTTTCTCTCGATTTCCGAATGTATTTCTTTAGTTGCGGTGAAAACACTACTGACAGTTTCTTTGATCGTTTAACTTTGTTCATTAGTAAAAAGTGAATTACTTTGAAGTTTAAATTCTATATGTTTCTATATGTTGGATGGATCTCAACAAAAGAATATATTGATGCATGAAGTTTCTCTTGAAAAAAACACAAAAGTTAATTACCGTCAAACTTCTTCATAATGTTTTCTCTTTTTTAATAATGACTGGGATTTTAATATGGCATACGGATGTTGCTTATAGAGAAACAATTCCTTTCACTATATGTATCTTCTAAATTAATTAATATCAAATGAATACAAAACTAAAATGTTAGAATAAGTTGGAGAAGAAAATTAATAATTATGACATCATTAGTTCATATAATTGATTTAAACTGTGTCTATGAAGAAATATAAAGAGATCATAAAGTTCAAATAAATCATGATAAGAATTATTTTATCATAGTAAATGTACAAAATATTTTCATTGAGTTTTACTTTTATTTAAACTTTTATTTATCATTTATATATAGAATTATTGTTAATTTTTGTTAAATTATTATGGTTTACTTCACAATGAACAGTTGAAGCTTTTGTAAGTTTAGAAATTAGTTCCCAAGGCAAAGATATGCACCATAACTTTATTTCCTTCTGGGCCATTGCCAAACTTCTTAGGAAAGGAGAAATATTTTTTTATTTTTTGGACAGTTTTATGCTCTCCAGATGCTATTTTATATAATCTTATATTTGTACAAACGTTTGTTAAAATTTTTACTATTTCGAAAAACATCAATGAAATGTGAATTGTTTCCTAATATCGTTATAAAATTTGTTCACTATAGATGCTACTTCCTTAACAGGACTCTGCATTCACTATAAACTATACAGGATTTCATTAAAAAGGAGCTCTACTCTAGTTCGTTACCTCACTCTATATTTCTGAACAATATTTCACAGTGCCCACATCTCCATTCAAAGCATCTTTCGCATTTAATCGTTTATGGAAAAATGAACCAAACTAACAAAATGGATAGAAAATGGTACTCTAAGTCACGAAAAGATACGCTGCTTTTGTGTACTTTATAGCAGCAGATTGATGAGGCTGCTAAAGGAGACTGATAGTCTGAAACCTCAAGAGCATAAAAGGCAACTCTGCTTTCACCTCATATCTTTCAGACGTCCTCCTTAGATAACACATTTGTCTGAAAAAATGGAGTACTTTTTGATCTGTTTGCTCTTTTATAGTAATGCTGTTTGAACTTCTGTGTTTTTATACCAAGAAGGTGAAAGAAATTATCAAAATTCAACAGAATAAGAAATATTCTGGCAATGTGAAATAATGTTATAAAATTAAATTTCTAGCGTTGTAAAATGATTTTTTTCAATAATGTAACAAAGACTATTCCATCCGATAAAAAAGAAAGTAGTAAAAAATTGTTGTAAAAATATAAATATTAGATAACATAATATATTGATCAATTTTTTATTAGACTACTAAAAATTAATCTATTAATTCGTATGGAAAATGATCTTTTTTCTGTTTTACTTTACCTGTTTTTGTGTTTTAGCACATTGTATATGGAACTTGTTTTAACCCTAGATGATTTATAATAATTTATTTCGATATCAAAAAGTGTCTGAAGTTTAAAATTTATCACATTCTGAACTTTCTTTCAATGCAATTTATTAGATCTAATCTCGTACGTTTGGCAAGACTTTGGTCAAGGTTTTAATAAGTTGCTTGCAACGTTAGTGGCTAAATAGTTTAGATTAGAGTGCCGTATATTAGGGGGTGATATTGTCAAACCTCGATATTTATATTTTGCTTGGTAAACAGAATTTTTAGGTAAATGAAAAACAATTCATAATATCGTTTACCCGGAAAGAAATTGATTGTGGAGCCATAGAAGACTGAGTGGGGTATAATCAGGAAAAAAAGTGAATAAATTCTTCTTAGTGAATCATTATATTTAGTTGCTACTTAAATATTTATTTTGTTAATATGATATTCAATGCGGTAATTCATTGATATTTTAAATTGAAAAGTGTAAACATTGATATCCAATTTATCGTCCAAAACAGAAAAATCATTGTGAAATTATTGTATTTTAGAATAAAAAACAATGAACATTTATTGTAATTAGTAATATGCGATCATGTTCCGAAAAATAATAACCGTCTTTGATTCTATGTGTATAGTAACCATAACACAAGATATACTAGCAGTTCGATGTGATTTCTCCAGTAATTACTTTACCATTTTTGCCATTGGCTACATTTGCTCTTATATCAAATATAGTTCGCATGAACTAGCTTCAGTGAATCTCCAAATATCTCTGAATTGTTCAACGATTTGCAATAATAGTTGGCATTCAGTGACCTGATGGCACTATATTGGACTGTTCAGAAAATCATTTGGAATAACAGTAACGGCTGCACAGCTGAAAAAATAACGAAGAAATGAGAACTGAAGAGGATTGCCATTTGACCTTCTGATAACAGAAAGATTTTTGCCATTTGACTTTCTGATAACAGAAAATTTCTTTCCATTTGAATTTCTGATAACAGAAAGATTCTTGCCATTTGACTTTCTGATAACAGAAAGATTCTTGCCATTTGACTTTCTGATAACAGAAAATTTCTTTCCATTTGACTTTCTGATAACAGAAAGATTCTTGCCATTTGACTTTCTGATAACAGAAAGATTCTTGCCATTTGACTTTCTGATAACAGAAAGATTCTTGCCATTTGACTTTCTGATAACAGAAAATTTCTTTCCATTTGACTTTCTGATAACAGAAAGATTCTTGCCATATGATGTTCTGATGACAAAAGGTTCTCGCTAATGAGCGAGCTAAAATTCCGTTCATAATTTTGGTGGTCCAACTAATTCTCATAGGCATCAGCTTACCACAAGAATTCCAAAAGTCATTAGGCACTAATTGTATTGTATTGTATTTTTCACATAGAAAAAGGTTATTATTAGAAGAAGAATTTGTAATGTCTCTCCTACACATAATTAAATTCTTTTACTACTCTTAGTGAAAGATACCTAGACTACTCACTTAACAACTTATCTCAGAACAGAGATTTTCTGGTGTAAAAATATGCCATTAGTCTTTATTAATTACCATTTACAGCTGATTGATCAACTAATCAAACATATGTTCTTTCCCCTATGGTAATAGGTATATATTTTATTTTTGTTCTTTCGTTCAATTATTCTTTACGTGATCACCATCGGTCCTATTTTTAGCCATGGTTCCATCGTCACTCCATGCTACAATGTGACATTGAACAACATCTAATAAAACAATTGAAAAAGCATTCGTATAATATCAAAAATCCAAAGCTATAAATACTTATTCAATGTTTTCAATGGTGTCATGTTTAATAATTTTCTGTGCAATGAATTTTTAAAATATTTTCATTAAATATTCCCATTAAAAGAATTTCGTTACATATGAATAAATCATAACTACTTCAACATATTAATTTCAATTTGCCAGTTGTGAATAATAAATAAGCAATACTCTCGTTTTTAACGTTCAATTATTCATCACTTTTTCAATTAATAGAATGCTAACAAATTGATGAACAAAATAAGTGGGATAACTAACTTTTTCTTCACAGTAAAAGAAGTACAGATATGAACAATCAATTATAAAGTGTGTAACGTACATTCTTAATATTATTGAGTATTTGATTCACAGTTTAACTTTAATACTTCACAGAAATACCTTAATATCCATTAAGGAAAGTACCTCATGCCTAAGATATTATAGCGTGAAGCATTTCTTATACCAGATTACACTACAAGAAATAGGTATATGCTACATGAATAACTGATTCGATAATCCATTTATCGAATTTGTGTCATTCACATCATTCATTCTGCTTCCAGAAACTCCCAGAGAAAAAATTATGGTGGGGAAATCATAGATATAAAATAAATAATCTTATATAACCTCTTTATCTTTATTCAGGGAGTCACGATTATTTTATGTAAGTTTCGAAACCGATTTTCGAAAAGTAACCTTCTTCTCTGATATTTTCAGTTTTCTTTTGTCCATGTATTGCTATAAGACCGAATGCTTTTCTGATCCCATTCCAGCGCTCCATTTAGTGCATAAATCCTTAAAATCTGACAAAAGAGACAACAAAACCAACAGATAAGAAATAAATTCCATGACTGGAAAGACTTTGAAAAGATCCAATGACTGAATTCAGTCAGATTGTGAAAAGTCGATGGAGAGAAATTATACCTACCGATAATTATAATTCTTTAGGTCTTCATACTCAATTTTAGTGACTAGTCAAATCTACGGAAATGACTCCCAGTATTTCAGTAACTCTTAACTTTCATTTCAAATCTACGGAAATGACTCCCAGTATTTCAGTTACCTCTAACTTTCACTTCAAATCTACGGAAATGACTTCCAGTATTTCAGTCACTCTAAACACTTCACTTCAAACCTACGGAGATGACTCCCAGTATTTCACTTAATCTTAACCTTCAACTGAAATCTACGGAATTGACTCCCAGTATTTAATTACTCCTAACTTTTCTCTTCGAATCTACGGAGATGACTCCAAGTATTTCAGTCTCACGTAACTTTTCCACTCCAAATCAATGGAAATAACTCCGTATGGAGATCAATTAATGAATTGAGAGAAACCCACTTGATTTGTAAGCGATATCTTCATCTCATTTCTATTTTCCAAATAAGTTCCAAATTAAATTCTGACAACTGTAAGTGCAGTTAAAATGGAACGGAAATGTCAATAAAAACTTCAATTTTATCAGCCAACATAACGATAGTATAGGTTGGGTAAAAATTATCAAATCATTAAAAGTGGGAAATGTGCAACAGATTTTTCTTTGAAGATAAATTGGACAGGAAGAAGCATGAATACGGATGACACAAATTGACAATAAGCAGAGATTTGAGAAAAAATAGATCTTTCCCAAAAATCTCATTGTTTCATTTAATAATGAAAGAAACTTTCTATTTTTAATTATAATAAAAAATGATTTACCAATTGCTCACGGATAATATACATTTCATTTATATGATCTATTTTCAAACACCACAAGATTTCAAACTCTTCCAAAAAGATGTATTTAATCACTTCTAATTTCATTAACACATTCAAGTGTATAATCTTCTTCTGAAAATAGGTCTGTGGATCAGAGATAAAAGTAAAGTTCAAGATCGAATGGAGAAGACTTTTTAATGGAAGTTTTCATTTTCTGTAGAGAAGCTCTTTCGAAAAGTGAAATGTGTGTGTGAGTAGAGTACAAGATAAGCAGTTCATATCTCAAAACTTCTCTGAAAATCAATAGAGGTTTTGATGTATTTTAGATTGCAGCAAAGCTTTCAACTTATGGCTTCTTGAGAGTGAAAATTAAGCTGATGTCGACAGAAAGTAGATCCAACAGTCAGAAAATGGCAAATTTGGAGAAGAAAGTACGTGATGCTTAAGGTCTAAACTGTGGCCCAGGCAAGAAGGATTTGCTCCTGGGATATATAGGAACTATAGCTAGCATGAAATATTGATTCCTGTGATATTGAAGGAATATACAAGGCAAAAAGTATATATTCAATGGATATTATCCCAGGAATAATTTCTTCTTGCTTGAGGGTATTGTGGACATGTTAAGTTCAATACCTCCCGAGTTGTTGTAATATTAATAAAAAAATCATTATTAATAGGTTTCACGTCATTGTTTGAATATTATTTGTTTCCAATAATATGGTGGAGTAGTTGGGGATTTGTCTAAAGACCCTAATTATAAAATTCATGTATTAGATTGTTTCTATTATAACTAATATTGTGTTAGTTTGAACTGTTTTCATATTTATATTTTTATTAAGTTTTTTGATCGAATTTATTAATGGACGAATATGATACAGAGTATTAATCATATATATTTTTATATGCTGTATATAAATAAATACTGTTCTCCATTACAACATTAATAGTACTAAACTAGCTATGGAAATATACCCAAGAAATGAAGGTAATAATCTATTATGAAGATGTAAAGTTTTCTCGTAAATTGATGCTTATTGGATACGGCTAACGACTATCTTTACTGTTATTAAGTAATTATAAGATAGTTATAATATTCAATAAATTATCACTGTGAAAAGTTATTTTAATGAAAGAAATTTTGTGAAAAAAAAATTGATAATCATGAATATTTATATAATCATTAAACAAATCAAATTAATTTATTCAGTTTTTGCATTTTAAACTTTTAAATTAGTTTGTTGGTAGTATTAAAAAAAATCAAATATCAATCACGGATTACTTATCGGTTAAATGTTTATTTTGAATTAATTCGGTATAAAGATAAAAGTTTATTTTTTTATTGAAACAAACACTCTAGGAACACGAGAAAATTTATAATCTGCAGATCGTCTGTTCTTGTCCATTACTGTAAATATTGATGGTATTTTATCTACGTTTTCCGTAATATCAAATTTATATCATCGTTTTTTTCCGGAACATCTGATGAAAGAATTTGTGTTTTGAATTTATGTTAACTTGGATTTTCATAAAATCAATTATCGTCAAATATAGAAAATCTTTTTATCATCGATTATTTATCATCGTCGATAACTGTATTTATTTTCCGACAGAGAAAAGTGTAAAAATAATTTTATAATACAAATACAAAACAAATATAGAATTCAAATGTTACGTTTTTATATAATATTATACTTTTATTCCCAGGTATATGATTATAGTAATAATTATACTAATTAATGAGTAATTTGGTGTAATTTAAATAATGGAATGTAAATCATTAAAAATATTGGAGAGTAGCTTTACGTTTTCGGGTAATGTGAAACTTAATTAATTCAGTATAATTCATTAACTATTTTAATCGATATTTAACAGAAATTAATTAAGATAGCATTAATAACATATTGTGGACTTAATAAAAAGAAATAAAGAAAAAGAAACTGCATATCGAAACTTCATTATTTATTCTATATCAATAACATTGTAATTACAAAAGGATATGCCTTTTATAAGAACAACTATTTTATTCCATTACTAATTCATAGTATTATGAGAGAATTAATTGACAGGAAATTTCAAATGAAATATTTATTATTTTTCCAATTCGATTAATTTCTATGATAGAAAGTTTAATTGCATTTCTTGTTATTAATCGAAAATATCATTTTTATAATTATTTTTATAATGAATTACATATGAAATTATTTGTTATATATATTCATTGATGAAAATTTCTGGAAAATTTACAATTCAGAATAAATGTACTAAGATATCATTGAAAACTTCATAAATATCTCAAATTTTGATGTGATCTTTTTGCAGAATTAATTTTAATGATTACATTGGAATATTTTTTGAATAATTTATTCAGGAATATTTTAATCATATTTTATATTACACATTAATGAGAGATGATTACTGTTGATTATTGAATTTAACCTTATCTTTCTATTTGTGATAATAAACGATAAAAAAAAGAAAATCTAATCGTATTTTATAATAGATTAAAAAAATTTCTCATTGAACTTTCAAAACAAAAGATATCTGACGATAATGTCTTAAACTGTATAATTTATGTGCAACACAATCATTATTCACCTTAATGGACAATAAAAGACGAATACTGACTACAATTCTTTTCGACTGAAGTGCAGACTACATTAGGTACAAACTACTTTCTATTTCACCTTTGGAATTCCTCCAAACTTTTCATTCGATTCAGTCACTTGAGAAATGTGAGACCAAAACTTTCAAGGAGTTCAATACCCTGAAACATTCCATTTTATATTACCATTGAGAACTTACGATGCAATACCAAAACTGCGGCTCTATACAGTAATTGTAATATTGTTAACAAATTATTTTATAGTTTCACTATATATATATATATATATATATTATATTTGGGTAATAAATTTTGGTAATGTCTGATTTGGAATGTTGCTATTAATAGGAAAATAACTACAGCGGACTCACCACGAACAAAGTGACTTACCACCAGTTGGTCAAACTGCTCATGGATGCAAAAACGCTAAATGAAGATGAAAATCTAGCTTTATAAAATATTTGATGAGGTTTTATTTTCTCATTAATGCTTCATGAAACTGAAAGGACCAGATTATAAAAAAAACTAACTTGTTTCCGAATATTATATCAAGCACAAACATTTAGTAAATATTCAAAAATTGATGAATTATTTGTAATTAATTAAAATAACTTTCTATCCAACATACAGAAGAAATAGTAAACTTAATATTTGTCTAATTAATAGATTTTGGATAAACTAACTCCACTTTTCCAACTGTGTTACTGAATATTTAGTGTATTATTGACTTCTATCTTTTTGTCCCTTTACCATCTCTGCCTCGTTACCTCACCGTATGACGCCATAGTCCCAAAACAAACGCTTTCACAGATTAGTTCAGACCAATCCTATTTATCGTGCAAATCGTCTCGTATCTCTTCATGTGAAATGAAGAGTTTTCACGGTTAAAACATTTGTCACGTCAAGAGCTCAATCTTCATCTCTCTCAAATAGGGAATTGCTTCCTGAATTATAACGGACAAAATCGATGCTTTAACTTTAGCAATAATTTCTGAATAACCCTATTTAATATAATGATGTAATAGCAGACATAGTGAGAAAAAAGTTATGTATTTTTATTCTATATGATATTGCATTCTATTATTAGTTTTAAATGAGAAAATGTCTGGCCAGGAATCATTAATGACCATACTTGTATAATAATTATATTACATTATAATGAGTATGAAATATATCATCATCATCAAAAAGAATTGTAGTCGGTATTCGTATGTTATAGTCCATTAAATGGTAAATGTTGATAGTATCTATCGTGAAATATCATCTTATCATGTATGTGTGCATTATTACATATTGTAATTGTAACAATAATTATTCTATTAAATCAGATATACTTTACTAATCATCATTTACTCAACTTGAGTTGTTACTGAATCACTAAAATAACGCATTTTTATTTGACTGCTTCTTTTTATATGGAGTTAAGTTTAGTTTCTCCTTGATTAGCGTCTGCTTTGAGGATATGAAGATACACATCTATTTTTATTCGGGCACTTTATTGCAGATTTTGGTCATGTTACGTTTTCAGTGCAGAAATCACACTTTTTGCCCCAAGTGCCTGATTCAATTGTTATATTGGAGGTTCTGTCTGAATGCTCATTTTGTTTTCAAAATTTTTTAATCGGTTTCTGCAACAACTCGAGAGGTTTACGATATCTTTGTTTATGACGCTAGTGTTCTCTATGGCAACAATCTGATTACAAATAACCTAATAAGATATAAATTCTAAAATATTGGAGTGAACGCTTAATAATTTATAAGAACATTATTAGAAATATGGTGGCCAAAAACTGAAAATATTAAAGACAGACAATATAGCATTAGTTTTTATTATAATTCTGAAATCATTGGAAGATTTAGTTGATGATACTGTAAATGCGCTGACAATATCTAATAGGTACCCTACTACGATATGCTTAAGTAAATTACTCATACCACTCTAACTGCAAAATGAGTTACTATTTTATGTGAGCGATTTTGCGTGTATATGAATAATAAGGAAAGACTGTTATCTCATGTAATATTATGTGCAGTCCATCATAATCATCGATCAATAACTTTCTATCTGTAATATACGACTTTGAAAGAAAGTGATGGTGTTATATGGAAGTTACGAGAAGTTTCTTTTCAACTCTCGATAATCAATCAACTACAGCTCTAACTCGACCTTACCTCTATGCATTACTTAATACACAAAAGTTTGTACTGAATAATACAGATGTAAATACGTACATATTATCAAGAAAGCTATTAAAATATCAACGCTGAAGGTATATTTAGGTCTCAATTTTTTGAAGCTGTCTATTCAACGTCAGGAGAAGAATTGAAAACAAGGACTAATCCTTGAATGACCCAACTAACTAACATTTTATTATAGGATTTTATCGTATACTTGGAGTGAACGCTTATATAATTTTTAACACAAATATTATATATAACTATCTAGTGTATATATATTATTTACATATTTCAATGGGTTTGATATATTTCAATGCATTTAACAGGAATGTATTTATTTTGGCATCACACCTTTGGTTACAGGTGATTCGTTTTCCAGCTTCAGCGTGATTCCAGTACACGAATACAAATGACCTTTTGGTGAAAGAGTAAAACGAAATGGAATTCCCTTATAGGATATCGGTTGTGGATATCAAGCAATAATTCCACCAAATTACAGCTGTGTTACAGGCAAACGAGAAAATTTTACATGAAATTGGAGAAGATTACAATAGGAAGTTAAAGAATGAAAATTTACCTTTAAATGTATTGTGAACATTACATTTTAGTGAACTTTACATTTAAGTGAATTCGACACTTGAAATTGAGTATTGTCATAAATGTCATGGTAACTATCTTTATGTGTTTCTATTAGATTACTGGCACCATGATCTAAACTTAATACATAATTTATATAAATTTACATCTATCAATAACTCGTTTCATTCTAATTCGCAAACAAATTGCAAGGAGAAAAAACTTTTCAGTGCCTGAAAATTAATGGATTTACCTGTATATCGGTCTAGGGAGGAGATTCAATTGAAATACTTTACATCTGAAACGAGGCACAACAATGCCAAGAGTCACTGGAACTGATTTGTATTCCTGATTGATTCCTGCCTAGAAAGGAATATAGTAATTGAAATCGGAAACATTCTTCGATCAAATTTGGTCTCAATAATAGAATTTGTTTTCTGCCAACCGTGTCAGAGGAATTATTAGATTATGAATAATTATTTTTTCCTTTTTCTGTGAAAGATTCGAAAGTGTGAAGAAAATCACTTGTTTTCTTTTAAATGATAGATCAAATATTACTGTAATATAGCAAGTGCAAATTGTTTGTTTAATATGAAATATTTCATTATTTATTTCAATAGCTGACTTTAAAAAATAAGTTTTAAATGATAAAATAATTTTTCAACTTGTCATACATGACTGACATTATAGGTATCATTATATTACCGCTATATATTTATTCTACATGTTTAAATTTTATTCCAAATAGTTATTATCAAAATAGAAAATGTATTACATCGTATAGTAACATCAAATAAAATCTACTTGCATTACTACACACTAATTGAAAGGTTAATCTTTGATTAAGAAGGCTAACTTATCAATGCAAGACCCCTTATCCTTTTAACACAATTGTGAGATCAACTCTAATTGAAATTTCTAGAGCGATGGAATAGTTTTGTAAGCTAATTTGGCGTAATGGGCTAATATTTCAGGCAAGCGAGAGACATCAACGATTAATTGGCTTTGGGAGGCTGCTGGTAAATTAGAAGTGAATCACTTTGATAACATTCAATCATAGCGAATCTTAATCGTACATCAGAGTAGATAGCGGTAATCTTTGTACTATCCTTAGAGATTGTGTTCATTTCGAGATCCATTCATCACTCGTTATCTTCCTACTCACTTTGCAGTGAAAACTGCATTACGATGCCGCATCCAAGTCCGACGTGTCACTTTTTCTTAAGTTGGCTCTCAAAAATATTGTGTTCTTGGTGACATAACTCAGGTCTTGAAAAATAAGGAGTATGATTTATTTACAGCAGCAGAAACTAGACTTTCAGGAAAGTGGCTCATCTTGATGAAGAAATGAAGTGCCCTGTAAAATATATTTATTGGAACGTATGGGGTGATATTTTAGAACAGAAATACTGCATGTTTTCGAGTTATTGTGGCAAGACATATGCACTGATGCAGTATGCACCAAACCTGCATTCATATTTCAAAAACAGCCAATATAGAAAAGATTTAACTGTATAGCTGTGAAGGAAGACAAAGTCAAATTGGTGATCTGATAGGAGTATAGATGACAACTCTTCGAATACTAATTGAATTTTGATTGGAAATGACCTTCATCAAAGGAAGTTGTTTCCATATAATCAAATCTCTTTGCACAGCCCCCAAACACACAGAATGAACTTTCTAATAGAAAACTTATACTTTGATACATACATTTATAGGTAATAAATCAATTTAGATGATGTCCATAATTGAAAATAAATCCACATATTTAACAACCAGTGAATGTTATTGTTCAGTGTTGAAAATTTTAAATGGTAAAAGTTTGAAGTACGAACCATTTCAGTTTACTTGCAATTCAGTAACTTATATCTAATGTATTGAATTAGTATGAATTGATTACGTTATATATAGTTATCATTACCAAATGTAGAAAATTGCGTTATGGTCGGAATAACGTAACTTACCACTAATCGGATTCCGACGGAATAAACGGTGTAAGAGCCAAGTGTATTGAAGATTTCTCTCCAATCAGAGAAATAACTTCCAATTCAGAGGATTATGGTGTTTAGTGGAAGGTAAGAGGCTTGATGCCATTTAGCCACTACTTCTCTCTGGACACTCTGAACTGAAGTGAATTGAGATTGTCATGTGTGGGAGAATTGAAGAGTTATTTTTATAAACTGTAGTGAGAAATAATTGTTACTATTTATTTTGATGAATATTAACACTATTAACCTAGCCTTCAAAAGCTCTAGACTCATTTAATATCTACACATTCATTGGTAAACGCCTAAGAATAGTTTCCTATTTTGTATACAATTAATTATAATCGCCGATTAAGAGTTGGTGATAATTGATTATAATTTAACCATTGAGATGTAATAATATTCCATCACGAAGAACAAAATTTTATAACCTACTAAATTATAAAATCTAATTAGTTATTATCGTATGGAATGATTAACTGACTATGTCTACAATTAAAACGAATCTTGACATAAAGATAAAATAAGTCTAGTAGTTTGAAATTTTTAAATCATTTATATTTTCTTGCCTTACATAATTATAGAATAAAATAGAAACACAAACCACCTCAATAAGTACGATGAAGTATAAAAGGTGTAGTGGGGATTATAAAATGAAATAAAAGCAGGAAAACACATGACAATAATTTAATAACCATTCATAAACATTCTTCTAGATGATAGATGTATCTAACTGTATTTAACAAGGAAAAACGTTTTAATTAATAGATGTAAAATAATATTTACACAGGAATATAATGCATGCGATTACTGATTATATACTAGGAAGAATAGTTATTATATTTTTTTCTGTCTGATTGGAAAATAAGTAAATAAGTAATAATAAGTAGCTAATTGTTCTGTAGAAAAATATAAATAAAATAGTAATTTGTATCGATTCCTATCATATTCAAAATTTGTACCCTTTTTGAAGTATACAAGTTTTTAACTAGGTCTTGTACTTAATTTACTATTACCTATCATAAATAATGTGTTGCAAAAATAAAAATCCATGGCAAAAATGATGATATGATATCACGAGGGACTCAAACGTGTACCAATGATTGCAATCAACTAATCACACTTCTTTCCAGCTCTGCAGGGAAATTAGACTAAACTGAAAGAGAAATGTTATTTACTATTAGAATTATTATGTATTTGAGAAAATGAATTTGTGAGCTGGTCAATAACCCACTTCAGAAAAATTACTTTTTCTAATTGATAGAAGCTATTAGTTTGATTAATTATATAGTTAGGGGTAATAACATTCGACTCCGATATGAATCTGTCATTGAGTTTACTATATGAATCTCAAAAATTGGAGAATTTTTATCATTTTCGAAAATTGCATAAGTGAAATAATAGTGTATATTTAATACTGTATAATAATCCTCCATTGGGATTCAATTATTTTTCCAAAAAGTCTATTGGGTCCTAATTTAAACTCATATATAATATTGTAAGTATTTATCTTTATTCCCATGATGTTTGAAAACAACCATAATCTGTAAGATTCTGTATTCAAATGTTTCCTAGATCTCATTTCTTTTCATGCGATAGGTAAAATTGGAGAGTGGTGAAGCACTGATAGCTAACATTGGAAAGTGGTGAAGCAGTGATAGGTAACATT
This sequence comes from Caprella mutica, assembly GCA_947561585.1. Taxonomy (NCBI): domain Eukaryota; kingdom Metazoa; phylum Arthropoda; class Malacostraca; order Amphipoda; family Caprellidae; genus Caprella; species Caprella mutica. Next base: position 66,165 of record CANNZV010000540.1, read on the forward strand.
GGAAAGTGGTGAAGCAGTGATAGATAACATTAGAGAGTGGTGAAGCACTGATAGCTAACATTGGAAAGTGGTGAAGCAGTGATAGGTAACATTGGAAAGTGGTGAAGCAGTGATAGGTAACATTGGAGAGTGGTGAAGCACTGATAGCTAACATTGGAAAGTGGTGAAGCAGTGATAGGTAACATTGGAAAGTGGTGAAGCAGTAATAGGTAACATTGGAAAGTGGTGAAGCAGTGATAGGAAACATTGGAAAGTGGTGAAGTAGTGAGAGGTAAAATTGGAGTTTCATGAGCCATAAAGATAATAAGAGAAGGCGTGACGGTTTATTATGCCCTCGTAAGACTGTGCCAACTTTTAGAGCTACCTTCTTGAAAAAAATGGAATAGGGTGTTAAAAGAGAGCTTGAAGATTAGTAGAAATTTTATGATTTCATTGATGGTGTATTAATCTACTGAAGAACATATTCATTACTCATATCAAAGAAGATACATTAGTGATTATTTAATCACGAGCTTTAAACTGGAACAATGAAACCTGGAACTAATAATAATTATTCAAAATTTAAGAGATCAATCATAAAATATAAATTTAATTTCCAATACATTTATAATATAAACAGATATAGTTTTCACATATTATATAATTTCAGACTCAAAATAATGAAAATCAATTTCAAGAAATCTCAATCGTCGTATTCTTTTAACCTACATATAATATAAATTACAAAATTATGGTCATGATTGGTGATGTGACTTACGCCTATCCAATTATTTTGAAGTCCATATCTTAATTAGAGGTGCAATGTTCGATACGAGTGATTTCATTGGCATGCGTGGTGGCACATCAATAGAGTGTAAAAAAATACTTGGCCGTGATTGATTACTACCAATAGTTTGTTTTAATCATAGGAAAAAATGTAGCATTTCCACGTTTCTGAGTCACTGCATTCAAGTTATGACAATTAGTGCTTAATTACATGAAAAATAGATTTTTGACCACTAATAATAAATTAAAATGGATTACAAAGTTCACACATGACTAAACTCAATAATTTTGCAAAATACTGAACAAAGAATTTTATTAACTAGTGTATTTCATTGTTAAAAATAATGGATTTTCTATGATATAAATATAAGTTGTAGTTTAACCTGTTAAAATTGTACTTCCCGTTAAAATAGAAACTTATGAATTAAAAGATCAAATCAATATAGTCCGTTTTGCATCATGGTTACGTTTTATGTTAAAAAAATTCAATTGTGTAGTTTTTCTTATATAATTGAAATGTTGGGAACTATCTTATTATTCGTAACCTGCCCTACTTATTTCACATATTGAATAAATTAGATATTATTAGTTTGCATCACTATATTTGTGTAATCTGTATTTGCGATAGAGCTTGCCATACACAATATATAAATTCCTATAGTCTAAAACGGTGATTTTCAAAATAAATAAATAAACGTACGACGGATAATATTAGTATTGATAGTAGCATTGTTGAGAAAAATTATACAAGTATAAACAAGTTCGTTAAGTATAAATAACCTCTCCGTCTTTTACTATATCATCCTCCTACTTTCAGCATATCTTCTTCCTTTGTTTTAGTATATCATCCAACTTCTTTTAGTATATCATCTTCCTACTTTCAGCATAACCTCTTCCTCCTCCTTTAGTATATCATCCACCTCCTTTTTGTATATCATTCTCCTACTTTTAAAATAGCCTCCTCCTTTAGTATATCTTCCACCTCCCTTTAGTACATCCTCACTCTTCTTTTAGTTTATCCTCCTCTTCTCAGTATATCCTCCTCCACCTTTTAGTATATCCTCCCCCTCCTTTTAGTATATCCTCCACCTTTTAGTATATCCTCCTTTTAGTATATCTTCCTCCTCCTTTTAGTATATCATCATCTTTTATTTCTTGTTTATCTTTTATATAGAATAAATTTCTTCATAATATCTCGTCATTCACTATAAATCATAATAAGTTGGTAATTTTTTGTTGGCAATGCAATTCTCCCTCAATGTATCTCATACGTATTCACAAGACTGGTCTCTTGCAGTTTATTTATATGCGCAAAGAACCAATTCGTATGCTCTGAATGTTATTTTGAATCACCGAATGCTTTCAAGAAATCAGTAGATTATTTTACTAGCCGAATAAACTGAACACTGAAGAGTTTATATAACATTTGTTATGATCAATGCGACGTAACAAAATCATTTAGTGATTTCAGTGTTCTCGTTGAATCTGAAGAGTACATTTATCGAGTATTCTTATACTAGTGAAATTGAATTGATTATAGCTATGGATATTTTCTATGGGATAATATATACTCGTACATTATAGCAGAATCTAAATCGATGAGTTGATCAAGGAAATGATATTATTCAGAGATTGTCGTTATGAACACATTCAAGACAAGAGAGTTTCAAAGCTGTTTCTACTTCAAAATATTATGTCAAAGTTTGTAGTGTCCATTCATGTCGTTGTGGTCAAATTGTGGATGAGAAGAACTAACTAGATAAAGTTTGTAAACAGTGTTACAGAATACTGTATAACATAAGAGCCAATTAATAATCACTCGGGCTTCAATCGTATCCATATTTGTGCTACTTACTTAATAAATAAGTAAATTGAAAAAACAAAACTTAGCTCGATAAAATAGAATCACAAGAATTGGAATATCATTTGAATAAAATTTACTGCTTATCATGGCTCCATTTTTCGTGTAAATTTTTATAAATTATATAGTTTAACCCTCTGTGAAATGATGTCATTCCCTTAAATTCCATGTCATTCTATTAAATTTACTGGCCTTTCTTATCTTTGTTCCTATATAAATACCAACTATATTTTAGTACCAACTATAATCACCAACTCTATATTTTTGTATTTGAAAGTTTAAAAATAATTACGTAAAAGCGTAAATCAGTGTAAATCACATAAATTAAGAAATTAGTTATAATGAGGTGATGTGTGGCACCATAGATATACAGCAAGCTAACCACTCCACACAATTTCGTCCACGTTTTTATGGAGTACAGACACATGCGCGACCTGTGATTGGGCCAAACTCCACCCAATCACAGCTCTGCACTCTTAGTTGTTAATATCTTACATACATATGTATTTATTTTTCCTTATAAGTTCAATATTCTTACTTGAAATTTGGTACATATTAGTTTAATATTTATGCTAACAACTTGAAAAAAATACAGTAACGTAGGTTTATAAATAAGACAAGTGTTTTTTAGACACGTAGTAAAACCTTCAAATACATTCTGATAGTCAAACTCATTAGGGATTAGGGTTAATTAAGAAAAGATTAACATTGGTTTCATTATATAGAGGAATATCATAATAATTTATTGTGATGAATTGACAGAGAAAAAAACATTTGTTGAACTGTTATCAAAATATTTTGGTGTGGCGGACAGACAGATACAAACCATTAAAAGAACTGATATAAGATTAATTTATATAGTTATCAAAGATCTTATATTATTATAATGGTCTAGTAATTGAAAAAATACTTTAATTCATAAAGTGACATATTAGCAAATGTCTAAATCCAAATATTGTTATAATGATTTATGATTCATCAATAGTCATATTTCAAAACTGAAGTTACATTTCTGTTTTTAATTGTTATGCCATTATATCCATGGCGATACACTTGGAATCCAATCATTCATGAAAAAAATGAATTACAAGTAGGTAGACGCTTTATTCATTATTTTGAATATTATATCAGTTAAGTTAATTTTCCAATTAAATTTGAAAGAAGAAAAACAGCGCAAGTTCTTCTGTCTGTCATCATATAAGATAAAAACATGAAATTGAAAATAACGAGAAAACATTATCAAATGATTGATTTTTCTTACAAGGTCGCAAATGTGAAAGTGTGTGATAATTCATACCTTCCCCTCACTATAATCGTTTTTCAGTCAGTGTCATTTAGGAAAGCGTGGAGAGAGGAGGTGCGTAACTTAGTCTCTTTTCTTTGGTAGATAAGGATTGCTAACAGTTGTAGATAAGGATTGCTAACAGTTGTAGATAAGGATTGTTAACAGTTGTAGATAAGGATTGATAACAGTTGTAGATAAGGATTGTTAACAGTTGTAGATAAGGATTGTTAACAGTTGTAGAAAAGGATTGCTAACAGTTGTAGATAAGGATTGTTAACAGTTGTAGATAAGGATTGTTAACAGTTGTAGATTAGGATTGTTAACTGTTGTAGATAAGGATTGCTAACAGTTGTAGATTAGGATTGTTAACAGTTGTGGATAAGGATTGCTAACAGTTGTAGATTAGGATTGTTAACAGTTGTAGATAAGGATTGATAACAGTTGTAGATAAGGACTGTTAACAGTTGTAGATAAGGACTGTTAACAGTTGTAGATAAGGATTGCTAACAGTTCTAGATAAGGATTGATAACAGTTGTAGATAAGAATTGAAAACAGTTGTAGATAAGGATTGAAAACAGTTGTAGATAAGGATTGATAACAGTTGTAGATTAGGATTGTTAACATTTGTAGATTAGGATTGCTAACAGTTGTAGATAAGGATTGATAACAGTTGTAGAAAAGGATTGCTAACAGTTGTAGATAAGGATTGCTAACAGTTGTAGATTAGGATTGTTAACATTTGTAGATTAGGATTGTTAACATTTGTAGATTAGGATTGCTAACAGTTGTAGATAAGGATTGTTATCAGTTGTAGATTAGGATTGTTAACATTTGTAGATTAGGATTGCTAACAGTTGTAGATAAGGATTGCTAACAGTTGTAGATAAGGATTGTTAACAGTTGTAGATAAGGATTGATAACAGTTGTAGATAAGGATTGATAACAGTTGTATTCAATATTTGGGAAAATTCATGAATGCAATGTTAGAGCCAGATCTAAATATGAATTATTCTCATTATTTCAGTTTGATCCTGACTGTTATATGTACCAACACATCTACCTGCTGCAATCCACTTCTACCTGCTGTTCACCAGATCTACCAGCTGTACACCACATCTATACCTGCTGTACGCCACATCTATACCTGTTGTACAGTGTTAACCACATTTGCCTGCTGTACACCACATCTACCTGCTGTACACCACATCTACCTGCTGTACACAACATCTACCAGCTGTATACCACATCTATCTGCTGTACACCACATCTACCTGCTGTACACCACATCTACCTGCTGTACACCACATCTACCAGCTGTACACCACATCTATCTGCTGTACACCACATCTATCTGATGAACATCACTCAACATCCTTTGTAATGGCGATGTAGCAAAGTATTATTCGTCACCAGGAGTTTTCGCACATCGACTGTTCTACTGCAGGAGAGATAATGTGAGATGATGCACATTCAATGATTAACAGCCTTGGTGCTCATGATGTAACCCATTGAGATGATACATGGCACCTTGTCCGTTGTTATTTGTGTACATCTCTTTACTGAACTACATGCAGTTTCCTGGAAAAAATTATATTGAAGGATATTTTGCGCCAGATAAATGGAAGTATTACAACATGAATTATGCATTTGTAAGAAACCAATATTTTATACTCTCTGATTCCTTTTGTGTTATTAAATTTAAGGCCGCGGCCACTGTTGTGCAGCCTCCTACAAGATCATAAGCGCTAGTACAACTTACTAGCAGATACAACAAACTACATTACAGCTATCTATGTTGTGAGTTTAATGGTTCTTATCATTTGAAATGTTATCTAATTCATTTCATAACTAAATGCGACGATGAGAAGTCTACAGGGGGCGGAGCAATAACAGTTTATTGCTCCGACCACTGTTGGCTGCTTCTTCTAGCGAACCAATCAGAGGAGAGTTATCGTTAATACCCTATTTGTAAGACTATTATGTTTACAACACTGTAAACCTCTTTGGATTAAGGTTTGAATCCCAATTCTAGAATAATTGAAAAAAAATTTCATTAAGTTATTTTTTTCATTTTTTCATTAATTTCAGATCTCGATGTAGAAAATTGTATGTAATAATTGTTATGTAATTATCACTGTTTCACTATGTAATTTTAATAATTTATTGATGACATGTTTCCATCACATAATAAGTTTTCTGGGGTTGCTCTAGAGACGGTAATACAGTTCATGTTACAAGTAACAAAAATATAGGAAATAACTTTGATTTTCCTAACATGATACTGAAATCATAGGAACTTTCAAATCTAAACGTAAAATATACAATACCAAATATCTGTATGATAACAATAGTTTAAAATTCTCTCTTGAATCTTAAAAAGTCTCTGTTGAAACTCCAATTAATATTTCATATCCTCTTTTTTTCTTAGTTCCCCCAGGGATTTTTATACCAAATCCTCCCACAACGATCGCTGTACCCACTTCTGAGCCGCTAAAGCTACTATATCTCTGAAAAAAAAAATGCTTTCGTTGTTTGCATTCTATTTACACTAACTGTAGTACATAATTCGTACATATGAATCCTGTGACACTATTCACAGTGTTTACTGAAACGAAATTTGATCTTTTTGTATATTGAATTGTTCTATTTCATTTCTTTGGAGTTAACTGGTATATATATATAAAATTTTCGATAATATATTGCAAACTGGGCTTATTAAGGGTTGAATATGGTAATGTGTTAAATATGTCAGTCAGTTCATGTTTATGAAGACTTAAGAAGATTTAAGACTTGCTACTCGTATACAACTATTTACTTTCGCTAAATATGTTTGATGATATTATAATATAAAAAGAAACTTTCACTAACAGCTTATTGGTGCTATAGTGCTGCTGTCGTACAACCCTAAGTGTTCACTAATATTACATTATTTATCCGTTAAATTCAAATCAATAGTATTAACTGATGGGTGACTCGTAGAATGAGAAAAAACCGTTAATCAATGATCTAGTTAGGTAAATAATTACTTCATAAATTATAATATTTAGATCTACTGGGCAATAATATTATTACCTCCTTCCTTTCTTCTGATAGTAAATCAAAGGATTTAGGTGTACTTTATTGTTAAGAACCAGTCTCACGTTTTGATGCATGAGGTAAAGTCTGCAGAGGTGATGGATCACATTCAGATTTTTTGTGACTTTAATAAATAAAACAGTGGAGATTTGAGGGATTCTGACATATTAGAATATAAGCCAAGGACTGGAAGATAGATGCTTTTCAGATTTTTCTTAGTAGAGACGCTATTCAAGTTATTGTTAGACAATGGAAGATTATCACTATAAATTATCATTTAATCTTAAATAGACAAAGTATTGTGTGACCACAAATGATTCAGTGGAAACCCAATACAATATTCAGTTTCTCTTTTACATACAAAATTTATTCCCGATCATCAAGAGCAACCACTCAATAACCAGATATTAACATTAATTCGAAAGTTGGTGCAAACATATTTAATGTAACAATCTGAAATTGAGAAATATCTTATTGACAGTTGCAAACATCCCCCCCCCCCACCTCCCCTTCCGTCTGCTATTATTCTAATTAAGTGTCGGAGTACTAGTACCTACTGTATGAGCCATTCAAACAATGGACTAGTCAGTTATATTTTCCATCAAAGTATCGAACAATGTTATTCAACCTGTTCATCTCTACTAATTCCTGTAAAAGCTTTTCAATAATGTTCAGCCCACATCGTCACGGTGGATTTAACGGCTTTTAAACAACGGACTGAACATTACTCGCACTAAGCAAACATTGAAAGCGATTAGGCTAATTGACCTATAAGCGTATTTATATGTATTCCCCTACAGTGACGTATTCCCGAATAGCTATGTATTACCGAACAGCTACGCATAACCGTACAGTTACGTTATGTATTACCGTACAATTACGTAATTCCCGTACAGTTACATATTCCCAGTACAGTTAGGTAGTACCGTGCAGCTACGTATTACCGTACAGTTATGTATTTTTATGCAAATTCAAAGAGTTCACAATAATCACATCCACAAACAGTATGTTATCACCACTAGCTACTTTTTATTATTTCAATAAAAATAAAAGATACTCTTCATAGTTTGTAAATTCATCAGTTTGTTGTTTGGTGGGATTTAACAGAATGCAATAATGTAAATAAAAATACTCATTATATTGTGTAAAACCCATCAGTTTGTTGTTTGGTGGGATTGAACAGAAGGCTGGTACTGGAGCGTGACTGAGATCTCAAAGAAAAGAACGCAGTGATGTTCTACGTGTCTCTGTATCTCTCATTTCAGACAAATTCTATCGGCAAAGAAGATTGAAACTCATGACTTCAATCAGTTTGTTTCGAATCGCAATTTAGAAGCTGAATTTCAAAAATGAATAATGAAGCTCGCACGATTGACCAACAACAATAAATAGTGTTTTTTTAACACATAGTCCAACCTTCCCGTTAATTCTGACAGTCAAATTCATTAAGGTTAAGAATATTTCATAGGAATTAATTATTTCTTTATATCATTTTAGGCACTACAGCAACCAACATTTTTTTTAAATTATTTTAGGTAACCAAGCCTTTAAAATTGTTATTTTAATTTTAAATTAGATTAGGTATTCCAGCTAACAAACTTTTAGAGCTCTGTTAAGATATTGATAAAAATGAAAAAATGATCCCTCACCATTCATCAATTCGATTTTCCATTCATAAGTGGAAGGTTCTGATTTTATAATTATTCTGCCATGAGTTTCAGATATTGTCACTTTTATTATTTATTTTAGGTTCGCTGTGTCGCATCACAAATTCATTTTTCTGATCTGAATTATGTCAGAGAGACAACTAATGCTAAAATGTTATAGTTTACTCAATATTTATGTGATATTTCAAAAATGATTCTAACAGATAATTATTGAATAATGAATGAATACAAATTCCAAAGCAAAAAATACCCATCGTGTGTTTAGTTATTTGGTTTCTGCTATTTTTATCATTAAGAATGTAACTATATTGGGCACAGAAATGAAATTTTTTTATTTGTATTCAATTTTAATATTTTCTATCTATATAATAAATCAGTCTATGCTAAAAATCAAGAAATTTGAAAATTTATGAATCGAATTGAATTTAAGTTATGAATTGAATTTTGACAATTGCATTATAACAGAGTATATAAATTCAATGACATATGTTACATTTATCTCAGAAAATAATATAAATTCTGCTCAAATTTATTGGACAAAATTCGTAGATTTTAAATTTTGAATAATCTAAAATTTAGGTTATGAAAAAATTTATTCGACTCATAAGAACTGGAATTTGTAATACCACCTGCTAATATATTCAGCCTAATTTCTGAATATTAGTTACAGAGTGACAGACAGATAGATAAATAATGATGAAGAATTTATAAAAAAGTAATTGCCCAATAAGTTAAAAACTTCATAACTCGAATTTACCAATTGAGGTTTATGAACATCATCATTATGAACATCAACCATTACAAAATCTTTCTCTTTATAATGATACGATTGTAATTAGCACAAGGATAATCAGAGAAGAGATTAAGAATAATCCTTTAAGTTGGGCTCCCATCTTCATCTCCCAATAAGGATATATTCACAGCAAACATTATTCAGGTCTATTGGAAGTCATTTCTCAAAGATTTGACTGCTTCTTTGAACTTTCCTTAAAAGAGATATCAGAATAATATCAAACAGAATTGATTTGATTGGAGCGTCTTGAATTTGGAGGGTTAGCTAGTAGATATCAAACCACTTTTTTGTTTCTTTTCAATGACTATTTATTTACATTATAAACAAGGTTATTTTATTGATTTTGTTATTACTATTTAGTATGATAATCTATCGTGAAAATATTTTAATAGATTTAATCTTTGGGTTTAGATATCTTTATAAACCAATACAGAATCCACGGGCATTTATATATTCCCATACAGGATCCATTCATATATTTATTGTAACATTGTAAATTTGCTTATCTTTTCAGTATTCTCGTTACCATCTATAAACTCCCTCTATCTGAATGTATCATACAGAAGTTTCACAAATCAATTCAGCTGCCATAAATCCCTCTATCTACACAGCTCCTAAAAATTTCTACACCAACACTCACTTTGTTTCTTAGAAGTTACTTTTACGTCTGTTTTCATTGAAAGAATGACGAAGTCACTTAGAGGCCGTCAGACTCTGAATATCAGCTCCCATATTCATCCGAAACTTGACTGTGAGATGTCTCGGACTGCTCCCAATGGATGCTCAATAGAAATATTGATGCTCAGCTGCTTATGAAAAAGAAAATGTCTCTCGAACTCAACCTTCGGGGAAATTCTCGCACTCTCTTCAATTTATTCACCTGGAGATATTGGATGGCTCAGATATTATTTGCTGTAATATCAATGGGATCGAATTATTCAGTTATAATAAAATAATGATCTGTTACACGTCCATTGTCCAATTATTGTCTGAAAATATTCAACTATTCAATTAATGACTGACTAAAATAATAATTGATCAATATTGAATGTGGGGAGAACAGTTTTCCCTGCACAACATATATATTTCTATATTATGATTCTATAGTTTTTCCAAAAATAAGCATGAAATTCTCTTTCTGTTTTTATTTCTCATTTTTAAATTGTTATCTAACTCTATAGTACCCTGACATTATACAACTTTGAACATTATTTTATTTAGAATTATTCCCCTTTCCTTATGGAAATTTGAAATATTGCAGCTTAATAGGCAACTTGTTATAACAAACCATAATGCAAAATCAAGGGCAGTAACTCCCAACAAAAAGATTTTAATAGTCATTCAATTTGGCGAATGACTTCACAAAGTACAACCAATATAAATGCTAATGCTCATACCAAATTTAATTGATTTTAAATTGAGGCACACGCACTTTTATTCGAAACTCTTCTATTTGTGTTCAAAAATTTGTCTATCCTCTTTTCTGATGGATGTTTTGTTCATTCATTGGTCTTAAGTCGAAAAGTTTAAATTCTATTTCGATTATAATCAATTAAATGAATATCGATGAAGTGAATTAATTTCCAGAAAGTAATATCCGCTGTTTGGATTACTTTTCTAACCAATTAATATATCGAATTAATGTTAAATTGAAAACACTCAAACCAACCAACGATTACAATTTTTTTCATTTAATTATGAATAGGTTTATGATTTATTTTGTTGAAAAATTCTAATAAAATTTCCGTGTTATATTATTCGTTAACTATCAAGTTAAATTCTTCTTTAAATTGAATATTTTATATGATCAATACAATACAAGATATGTTTTTTAAAATTTAAAATAGAGAATTTTACATTTTGATTATTATATTTTATAGTCCTGATTATTATTCATATTAAAATATTTAGTAGCGTTTTAGTGTGGTGCACTTTAGTGTCTCAGCATTGCAGTTTGATGCACTTTAGTGTTTCAGTATTGCAGTGTGGTGCACTTTAGTGTCTCAGCATTGCAGTTTGATGCACTTCAGTGTCTTAACATTTCAGTTTGATGCACATTGGTGTCTCAACATTTCAGTTTGATGCACTTATGTGTCTCAGTATTGCAGTTTGATGCACTTTCCAATTACTTTTCTTCCATTTAATCACACGCACAAAGTGGCAATAGATTTCACTTACAAGTTGTGTTAAGTTACCAACCTGTACTCGTTCTTGACATCGAATATTACAAACTGAACTACAGTGCTGATTGTAACTTTGATCATTTGTAGAACTTAGTAATTACACACCTCTTCATTTGCTCCTGCAGAACATCATAGTTTGTAGTTAGAGAGGTCATTGTTTGCTTTCTAAAGAGTATTGTATAATTGTAACCACCCAAACAGAAATACAATGAACATGCTTTCTAAAGAGAATCGTATAATTGTAACTGAAAATGAATGAAAATGAGCAGTACTCTGCTAACACTCACTTTCTGAGTACGAATACTTTTTCTTACATCTTATAGTTAAGATACAGTAATAAGTAATTTCAATCACCTATGATAATTATAATAATTTTTCAATATTACTAATAGATGGCAAGACTGTTTGTAACGAACTACTCAAAGGATATTGACTTCAAAAAGATGATTTGTCTTCCAATCTTGACTCTGACTCAGTCCAGATTTTAAAGACTCAGAATTGAAAGATGAACTCTGTCTCTCAGCATCGAGAGAGGCTTTCCAGCCGAAATTGCAAACTATTGTTAGCGAATTGAGAGCCGAAATTACTCGTCCAACCTTCCAATTATTGATGAGATTTCGAACAAAGAAATTGGATTTCCGTTCAAGTGAGGCACTTCAGCCATATATGAGATTTGGCTGTAAGTGTGTTGAGACGCCATATTGATTTACATGAAGGAAATATGAGCAGTATTCAATTATAGGTCTTCTTTCTTCCAATAATTACGTTATCAAACCAAAATCACTTGAGAAAAGTAATTTTTAACTGAGAAGATGAATAATTCGATAAAAGGTTTTTTTTAGCTGATATAAATTTTGAAACGGTCATTTATGACCCTTTGTAAATTAATTATTCAAAATCAATTACAATCTTTCGAATTTAATGGGACATTCCCAGCAAAAATACAGTAGTTTTTGTTATGTGTGAAACATAATATCACTGACTTCATTATCCCTCTACACTTATTATGCAAATCTAATTAATATCTGCATAATATAAGCAATGCTATAATGTATCACTTGTATATAATTTCTAAAACGTTGAGAAAGAACTACCTCTCCTACTGTAATTTTTCCTCATTTGAGAGTGATCTATATTATTTCAAAAGCTTGACATTAATATTTTCCTATCACTAAAATAGTTAATTACCTTCCATCACAATACTAAAATTTTTAGACTGATATTAATAGAAAAATAGGATTATTTTTCGTGGAAGAAATTTTGACATTTTTTTCAGCTTACTATACTGTTGATATTTCATTATTTACAAATATTTTAACTCCTGTTTATGATAATTTAGTCTCTGAAACTATAAACTCTCTCCTGATCATTGTTCTGTAATGTAATATGTTAAAGAGATAAATTATGTTTAGGCTAACTATAATTAATGGTTGAGAAGAGTTTCATTGAATTATACGTTGATGTTGTTTAATAATGGAATATCCGTATATAATCTTATTTATACGTATATATATATATATATATATATATTATCGGATTATCAAAAAAAGATTACCTACATCATTTTCCACCAACTATTCTTTTGATTACCATGTGTTTTCACCTGCATTAAAATGAGTCTACGTGACCATTAAATCTCAAGTTATTTATAACTCACTGTGATTATAAAGATATATGGAATGGTGACCTACTATTTGCTGAATAGTAATTGATTTCCGTCATCAGTTTTCAAAACGCAGAGAAAATGAAGTGTTAAATAATAATATATCGTATTAACTGAATGATTGCAAATCTGAATATAGAGGGTGGTGTAATTTTTTTTTGAAAAGTTTATTTTACAAACTGTTACAAGAAAAAAAAATCGAAATAATAATATATTTTCTTTAAATTATTTTTTTTTAACTTTTTTTTCCTTCCGTATTGAAAATTCGATAAAGATCACGACTAATCTTAGACATCTTGGAAGGAATTAAAAAAAAAGAGACAAAAGGTGTTTTGGTAGGTACAAAAAATAACGAAATATACTTTGCATAGGTATATTTCATTTCCATCTGGTAGTAGTAAAACTCTGTTTAAGAAATCGTGATTGGTGTATGCACACAAATTGGAGTTTGAGCCTAGAAATAATCCTCAAGTTTCCAACTTCAATGTAGTAACAATGTACATTATACAGATAACCCAGACGTTCTGAAAAAAATGATTGTAAAAAAGTTGTAAACCAAAAAAAAAAAAAATAGGATTTAGTTTAGAGTTACTGTAAGAATGTTAAGGATGCTGCAAGCATGAGTTTACAGAAATGGAGGGCATATCGATTGAAATTTACCTTACAGCTTTGAATTATTGTGAATCCAATGTGAATATGTCTCTACCTTATTTTTATCAAACAATGATATTATTACTATTACCAGATTAAAATATAATGTAGTTACTTGAAATATTATGTTTCCGATTGTTTTTTTCATTTTCGTATTTTGTTGCAAGATGATCAGTTTTAGTTGTAACTTTTAAAATGTTTTAACATTGAAGCAGAGAAAGAAAAATTATCAAACAATTTTTCAGAAAATTATAAATTTAATATTCTGTAAAATGAACTAAATTTAATATGATCCAGTTTCTTATATATCATTGCAGTACACCCTGAAATCGTTTGCATTATCAGTTTCTCCGAAAAACAGATCCTAATCTCCAAAAAATCCAATTTCAGTGTCAAAAGTTCGAAATTAAAATCCAAAATCCACATCTAATGTCCGAAATGTAAATCTAATAATACAAAAATAAATTTATTTGTCCAAAAATCAAAATTGAATGTCCAAAAATTTGAATCCAATGTTCAAAATTTAGAACCTAATTTCCAAAAATAAAATTCCAATGTCCAAAATCTTTTCACAACTTCGTCATCTTGTTAACTGCCCAACTCAAGATGGGGGATGTTAATTCTAACGCACCGTATGCAATGGCAAACTCAGTGTAAATTTGAATTTTAAATTTACTTCAATTAAGAGTTTCCATTTTTTCAGACAGTCTAATTAGAGTAAGAAATTATGCAGATCTTAAGGATTCTCACCCACGAATAGTCCAAATAATAAGCGAATGAGAAAATTAGATATCTGGAGTTTCGTTTAAAATTTAAGACAGCAGCTATAGTTTTGGTTTGACGCTTATAAAGGATGCATTTCCCATGAAAATATTATACATCGATCACTGCCAAGCGAAGAAGAGATCTCATTATATGTTATACATTAAACTGTTTGAACTGATTTTATAACAATATTTGTATAAAAAAGTACTATATTGTTCACTGTGTGATATATTTAAAGTTCCAGTTACCAATTCATTCGAAAAATATTAAAATAATCCACTCTACAAAAAATGAAATCAAACGATGTAACAAATCAATTATGTTCATCTCCAAATCCTGAACAGACATTACAAACCTGGTAGTTAAATGATGAATGTTGAGATGGATGGGGCGGATCTGGAGGATATTTCAACTATTCAAGGACCATCAAAGGAGATGAGAATGGAAATGCTCATTGTGTCTCCTCAATGAACTTGGATACGGCAAAAAGAGCATGAATGTAGTTCTTATTCAACTCTGCAGCTATATTATTACCTTACAATAAGTTTGAATTGGCATGACTGTGGTTGTTACTTTACTCAGTTGCTAAATTATAACCTATTGATAAGTTAAATTATATTATGAAAAGAATTTGTGTTACTTTATCAGTTAGTCTATTTTGTGGTTGTAATATTTTCTAATTTTATAAAATTATTCAGCACGTTAAACTAATTAAAAGAAATACGAAATACAATTTTGGATAGTCTTATAAAATATTAAAAGTTTCAGAATTTCATTTTGTGTATGAAATCTCAAACATAATTATACATCACAGTTTCCATTAAAGTAAGACATGAACCTTTCCTTCTTTAATTATAATCAGAGATCCTAGGGTGTAAGACTACAAAGCTCAGAAATAACAAATTTTATAATTAAATAATTATGACTTAATATCATCACCAGGAAGCCGATTATCATTTTGGAGTGGTATTCACAGTCTCTCTGCACGAAATTTCTCTACCATACACACCAAATTAAACAAGTAATCGCAGTCAAAGTAAAGTATTTCATCGGCCATTTCTTGTCTCTCCGGAGCGTAATTTCAATTCTGATTTCAACGCCGTGCGTCCCTTTGAAAACTGATTAGGCTTCACAATCGAATCCCACTCCTCTGTAGAATGACAAACACTCTCACCTAATTGGGAGATAATGTTCACCTTCTGAAATGTGGTCAAAAATGTTACGAAAACGAGTCTGTGATTATAAAGGACTCAAAAGAGAAAAATGAGTGTTTTTTAAATCAAAAATGTGTTTGAGATTTTTTGATAAAAGTTTTCTTTTTATTCCACTAATTAATTGATCTTTTCTGATGAACTATTACGAGTAATTGATGATGGAGAGAAGTATCTGATTTCTTGAATCCTGTCCAAGAGGATCAGACATTCGGCCTCTCATTCCAAATTTCTTTTCTCAAGTCAGTTTTAATAAATCCACTAAGTATGATATTCTCTGTCAGAAAAGAGAGAAAAGTTACGCAATATGCCATTCATTGGACAATTATCAAAGCAAATGACTGGCGTTAAATAGGAAGGACCTTTATCTTCAGCTATTCAATTTAAAATGGTAGATATTTCTTCTCTGAATAATTGTTCATCATCTCTTATATTATAACAAGATCTTGAAATCTTTAACACCGTCAATCATACTAGCTTACAATTAAGAAAATTCCTATAATTGTGTAACTGAAATCATGGTATGCATATATCATATCAAAAATAAAACGACAAAAAAGCTTGGCAAATTGGAAAAAAATGAGTGCAAATATTTTAAATCTGTTTGAAATACTCCATAACCAATAGAACAACTCTAAAGCAACTCAAAACTCATATAGATTATTCTTTAAAAACTCACATTTCATCTACACTACTTTCTAGCAACTCACAACTCATCTACACTACTCTCCTTCACCTCACAACTCATCTACACTATTCTCTTGCAACTCACAACTCATCTACAGTACTCTCCAGCAACTCATCTACACAACTCTCCAGCAACTTACAACTCATTTACTCTGCCCTCTAGAATGTCAGTTAAACTCCTATTGGCAACCATCCTCTCTATTGTCACTCAATTGTCTAATTAACGAATTAACAAGTTCACTCTATACATTATGCTTTCAGTGTTGTTGCTTGTGACATCATTTGAATTAGTGAACTAGGCTATAGAGTGCTTGCTACTTCTATGAAATTATTGATGAATAATCTAAGACAAAGAATTTTGCAACATTTAATGCGAACTATAGTTTACGCATTGAAAAGGATTCTTTATTCCCAATTGTTTAAATAAAAAACCTCATGACGCTAGATTTAGAAGCTTTTTATTTCATATTCTCCACAAACAGTCGATATGAATATGGTCAGAAATCCTTTAACACATTCTCTATGAACCAGGAAATCAAACTGGTAGAAGCGACAGCCGTGAACCATTCTTTCATCAATTGCTCCACTGATTCATTGAAGAGGAATTAATACCATAGAATAACCTTATAAAAGCATGTTCTCTTCTACACCGTACATATTTGCAATGAGATATAATCTTAGAGCTCACAGCTACTGACACTGAGTGCCTCCAGAAAAATAGACGAGGAAGCTTCTTCTGGGAATATTATAAACAAAAAATTTTCTTCCTACAATAAGAATGCTACTTTGCTTTTAGATATTTCATAGATTTCCATAGAATATATAAATAGTTTGTAAAAAGTGTAATTGGTGCGATTTTGTGAGGAGAAGAATATTGTAATAGAAAGAAGAAAGACATAAAGGATGGAAAGGAAGAAAATAAATTGAGGCGAGAGTCTAAAATAAGTCGAATAATATCAACTAATAGATCAAATTATGTTATTAGAACTCCCTGAAGAGTAGTTTACTGATTGTGAAAGTAACTAGTAAGTCAAATTATATTAACACTTTCTGTTAGGGAGTAATTCGTAGTTCGGGAGTAATATGTAGTTAGGGAGCAATATGTAGTTAGGGAGTAATATGTAGTTAAGGAGTAATATGTAGTTAGGGAGTAATATTTAGTTAGAAAGTATAGTATGTATTTAGGAAGTAATATGTAGTTAGTTAATAATGTGTTATTAGGGAGTAATTTTAAGGTGGGGAGTAATATTTAATTAGAGAGTAATATGTTTTTAGGGAGTCTTATGTAGTTAGGGAGTAATAAATAGTTAGGGAGTAATGTGTAGTTAGGGCGTAATGTGTAGTTAGAGAGTAATATGTAGTTAGGGAGTAATAAATAGTTAGAGAGTAATATTTAGTTAGGGAGTAATAAATAGTTAGAGAGTAATATGTAGTTAGGGAGTAATATGTAGTTAGATCGTGACATGTATTTAGGGAGTAATATGCAATTGGAGGGTAGAGAGGTAAACTTGGGTAACTACGAAGTGTCGCTCTCCACGAAATGAAGCTTTTCCTCTACGGTAAAGTTAGGTGCATTCTTACCCAACTGTACCTCTAAACTAATAGGGAATATCTCAAACAGTGTACCTATGTGTGTTCTCACCCAACTACACCGCTCACATTAAAGCAGTATTCTATTGCGGTGAAGTAGTGTGTGTCGTTCCACAACTTCACCTCTCACTGATTCAGTCTATGATATTTAGGTAAAGTTGTGTGTGTAGTTACCCAACTTGTCCTCTCAATAATCTACAGTCTCCTGGGCAGGCGGGGGGGGGGGGGGGGATATCTGTTAATTATCACGAGCATAAATCAATAGTATTATAATTATATTAATTATTATTTTCTTAGTCATTATTTCATTTGTTAAATTCTTATACTCGTGAATAATAACATTTTATGTATGAAACATAGTTAAACATTCTACATAGTTAAAAAACATTCAACATTATAACATGAATAAACATTCAATGAGCAAGGAGAGTTGAATCCGTATAAGGAGTTTTATTATAGCTCTAGGTACTTAAAAATGTACTTTATGATTGTGCTTCAAGGAACTAAGCGATTAGAATAAAGGTACACAATCGGCACTAATTGTACACTCGGTCGAAAATATCTTTTAAGGATTATTTTGCCAGACACTAATGGTTATTTACAATCATTCTAAGATTTAAAAAGATATTTTCAAAGACTCTGTTGTACAAAGATTATTTTACAATTTTGACTAGTTTTTACCTTAGACACTTTGAAATTCCCCAAGGACGATACACACCCTTTTCTAATAAAAAGGCTTGAACCTTTTATATCCTGTTCAGTAATAGAGTCACCAGCTGATAATCCGTGAATTACGTACGTAAGAGATACTTTGCGTGTGAATCGTCTTTAAACTTCAAAAACTGATAGTGAATCTGTGAACTTTTGTGCAACTAACTATCTATCTGCTTGAGTTACATACATTATTGTATTACGTACAATATTGTGTTTCATTTCTTCCTTTTTTGCCATTTAGAATTCTTGAATGAAATAAATCTAAGTCAAATTAAATGAAAATATATACTAAACCAGAAGTAAAGAATCTGATTAGAAATATTGATTGAGCAAGGAAAAATAAGCCAATCAAATTAGCTCAGTTGACATAGTCTGTTATAAGACGGACTAAGATTAACACTGACAACCAGTGTTCTTACCCTTAAGAAAATATTTAATTTCCAAAGTAAATCAAACTGGAAAATATAATATTTTACATTGGTGGCCAGTATGGGGATCAATTGAGTTACAAAGTTACAATTGTAACATTATAACTTATTTTCATTCAACTAATTCAATAAATGGACAAAAAGGTAATATAGAAGTGCGGAACAATTCAGTCTAGACTGGTGATAAACTATACTAACCCCGCGAGTGCGTATAAGCGGTAAACGTATATCTACACTTAACCTTCTAAGTCGGACAAGTTGGTTATAATAGTGTATAAAGTGGAAACAGTATCAGATATTACGGTACTTTAAAAACTACAGTGCAGAAGTAAAAAAACGGCGCGGTGATACGCTGAATAGAGCGAACAGTAAAAAACTCCCTGTGTAGCAAAACGGCGCAGTGAGGTCATCAAAACTGGTTGTACAGCATCGTACAGTCATCAAACAGAGACGACAGCCACGTTGCATCAACGGAAGGAAGGAATCAGTCTACATTCAACTGTCTTCGAGTTAAGTTCCCTACATATACGTTCTCTATCAACCTGAACTGAAATATTTATTAAGAATGAGTGAGTAACGGAGACCATTTCCATCGATTCAATATACTCAAAATAATTCAAAAGTCCAATAGGTCAAGAAGACATTTCGTTAAAGACGACATTGTAAGACGATATTTATTGATTTAAAAAAAATTATCAAGTTCATAATTATTTTTGTAGAAATATTTTCTTGGAACTGATACGTTATTGTTATAATTTTAAATAATTCAGGATAACAATTTATATGTAGATATTTACATTTATGTATTATATTGTTTCTCGTATTATAAGAATAATTACTTAAAAATTTTCCTGGGTTGTGTATGGATATATAATTAATTTTAATTTGTTGGGTTACTTTAATTATCTATTAATTCTAAAATCAAATTTTTTTTTATTGAATTTTCTTTAACGAAATAATTTTCCTTTTTGTTCTTCTTCATTAATTTCTTTTATCTTCAAATTAAAACAATATTATTTCTATTAACATTTTCCTCATTCATTTTTTTTTCCCAAAAAAATTAAATATTCTCTTACCAATAATTATAATTTTTGATATTTTTCTTTAAAAAGTTTGTCACACTTTTTCCGTTATTAATTACTAATTTTTGTTTTGTTCCTCCTTTCTTCATAATCCATTTTAATTGCAAAATTAATTATATCTAATGACATATTTTCTTTCCAAATAATTCTAATTTATTTTTTCTCTCGTAATTATCCAAAATTTATTTTTTTTCCCTTATTATTATTATTTTTGTTTTTGTTCATTCTATTTCTAAAATTAATGTTATCTTATCTACAACATTTAATTTCACCTAATTAAAACATTTGCCCCTAATAATTATATTTTTTCTTTATTACTCAAGAAAGTAAAATTTCTATTAATCCGATTAATTAATTTTTCTCTTTCCCATAATTTCCCATAATTAAATTTTTATGTACCAATTTATGTAATTTTTATGTACAAATATTCCTTTATCACTTTGTTATTCCCTTGATTAAAATTTATTTTTCTAATCATTTAATTTTTTTTTATTTAACTTACTAAAATTTTTATCTCCATACTTTGACTACAATATTCAACGATTGATTATGTTCTTTTGCAATTAATTATTCTCTTTTGTATTAAATTAATTTTTTTTTTTGTTTTCCCCTCATTTAACAATTAATTCTGTCAACTAAAGTAGATATTGTTTTTATTCCAATAATCATTTCTCCTCATTAAACCATTATTTTACTAATTGATAATTTTTCCCTCGAATAATTACATTAATCATTCCTCCTTAAGCACTATATAATTTGAAATAAATTACAGGCACATCTGTCTTCAAGATTCCAGTTATTAAATTTATTTTTGGTAATATTTCCTTTTTCTTTTCCATCAAAAGTATTATTTAATTACAGCGGACATCCCTTTCCCAATTATATATATATTTTTTTTCTCCCCTTAAATCTATTTTATTTTTTAATTTGGGATTGCCAGCTTCAACAATTAATCATTAAATATCTGAAGATAGTCTTCTGAAGGAATTAAATATTAAGAACAATGGCAGCGGACGAAAAAACACTTCTTGTTGTAGGGGATTTACCCACGTTTAAGGGTAATCCCTTGGAAAAGGAGAAGGCAAACTTTAAGTATGGGCCGGACTTGAGGACTTTCCTCAGAGCGTTGGAAAATTATTTCCAACAGAATGAGATTCAAGATGACGCTACTAAACTCCGAGTATTCTACAGCAGAATACATAAAGAATCAGGAGATGCCCTACGGATTATGAATATGTATACCGAGTCTGGGCTTAGTTATGCACAGATCGAAACTGAATTTGTTAATGCCTACCCTAATCCCGAAACAACAGAGTTGCAAGTGACGGCCAAACAAATAAAAAATTTAAATATAAAAGACCAGGACGTCCTCTGTGCTTTAACAGATCTTCAAGCTTTAACCCGTATTTATGTAGATACGGTACTAACCTCAGAAATAGCAAATAAGATTCATTTAAATCAAGATACTCAGGTACACTTGGTGAATCAGGGAGGACAAAACCAAACACCTCCGGCAGCACTCATCAGGGACGAAGCAGAACCAAATGAAGATGAACCAGATCCTGCTCCTCCAGTTAGACAAGAAGAAACCCTTTTACCCATTAAGATATTGCTTCAAAACATCCTTATGCGATTTGCGTTAGAAACGCAAGTAGAAGAAAAAGTTTATAAGAAGATAGCAGCCATCCCACTGAATGAAACCAGCACCTTTTTGACCACTAAGACTCTACAGATACTGAAGAGAGAGAAGATGAAGAAGAAAACGAAGGATCGGTCCGACACCAGTAATTCTGAAGTTCTATTTCAGCTAGATACTAATCAGCAAGGTCCCAGTAATGGAGATCAGAGCCGCGAATCAAGCAACAAACGACCAAAATTATGTTACAAGTGTAACAAGAGTGGTCATGTCGCACTGCAATGCAAAAACAATAGAACCGGGCATAAATACTGTCAGTACTGTAAGACAAACACGCATATTACAAAGTTCTGTTCCATCAGAATCAAGAAGGGAATCCCTTTCTGTTTTAACTGTAACAGGATAGGACATCTACAGAAAGACTGTCGGAAGGGCAGACCATCGAATCAGAATGAACATAGGCCAAGAGGCGGAAATAGATACAGATCTAATACAGATGGGTACAAACCTTCTGATAGGGTAAACCACCTAGAAGAAGACTCAGGATATGGAGATCCAGACGTGAAGGAACAAGATTCTTCAGAAGATTCAGCTTGACTAGACAATATAAGTACAGTCAATGCAAATTCAACAGGAGAAGAACAAATGTCTAGTCCGCATTTGAAAGTAAACTTTGGAGGAAATAGAGTACAAGCGCTAGTGGACACCGGAGCTTCGATTAGTCTTCTCTCGGAAAGATTATTAGAAGGTATAGGTAAAGAAGTTAAACTTTTTCCCTATACTAAAACAGTGAGGGACGCCTCAAACAAAATCATTCCGATAAGAGGAAAAGCACTAATCAACATAAGAGTTCCAGAGGGCGTGTTTAAGGAATTTGTTTTGATTCCTCAAAACAGTTCAGTAAAGACTGAATTGTTGTTAGGAATGAACGTTCTCTCAAGGGCTCAGATAGATTTACCAAATGGTAAAATCAAGTTTGACCCAGTAAAAGGGTACAGAACTGAGATTAATAATTGCCGTCCACTATTAAGCATGTTAGATAATAATATATATTGTACTGATAAACCTGTTGATAATTTGCAAAAAATGAACATAACTAGAGAAACGCCAGCAGAAATAAGGGACTATAAAGAATCTAATCTGCATTTGTTGAAGGAAGTAAGGCTTCCCGCACGAGCGTGTGTGAGGCGTGAAATAAAAATAGGAGGATTTAGAGATGGAGAAGAAATATTCCTCCACAGAGCTCAGCTACAGAAGGGATTAGTTTTAATCCCAGATTTGGTTACTAAAATAAATGGTAACTGCATCATTATAGAAATGGTGAACGTTAGTGAAAATCCTGTTATCTTATCTCAGGGAACAAAATTGAGCAAAGGAAGTTTAATAAGGAGTGAACAAGTCATAAACTCAATCAGCACAGGTAGAAGTAAGAATAAAAGGGAGGAACAGGCGGAGATGAAGGAAGAACAACTTCCACCCTTGGAGGCTGAAGAGATAAGCTGTGACTTACCAGATATGAAACCAGTAATCTTAAATTTACTCAACAGATATCGAGCCACCTGCTGGAAGCCCGGTGAGCAGCTAGGAGTCTACGCGGGAGATGCAATGACGATACAGTTAAAAAATAGTATCGTCATTAATAAACCACCGTACCCCATCCCTCATTCTAAGCAGGAACAGTTAAAATCTGTTATTAATGATATGCTCCAAACAGGCGTAATAACCAGGTCCAACAGCTGTTACAACTCACCACTGATTGTGGTGGCGAAACCTAATGGAGAAATACGACCCTGTGTGGACTACCGATTAATTAACGAAGCCAGTGAAGATCTAACTTATCCTATACCTAAGATTAACGAAATCCTTAACTCATTACATGATATGGAATATATTAGTCAGGTGGATCTTGCCAGTGCCTTTCACCAATGTTTAGTGGCAAAGGAATCAAGAGATATAACAGCCTTTACTTTTCAGAATACAAAATACAATTTTAACCGAGTTCCATTCGGGCTCAAAGGATCCCCAGCTTTCTTTTCCAGAGTAATAAATGCGGTTTTGTATGAATTAATCGGAAATAACGTACTAAGTTATATGGATGATATAATCATCTTTAGCAAAACTAAGGAACAACATTTGCAGAAAATTGAAGCCGTATTGGAGAAGTTAACACAGGCCAACCTTAAGATAAAGGTGGCCAAATGCAGCTTTTTCGCAGACACTGTCAAGTTTTTAGGTTACAAATTAACTAAACAGGGTTTGCAGATGGATGAAGCTAAGTTGGCGGCTATAAAAAATATGCCTTACCCTACTAATAAGAAAGAAGTCCAGGCACTGTTAGGAGTATTAAATTACTACAGATCCTTCATACGAGGATTTGCTACCTTAGCCGATCCACTATACTTGCTTCTGAGAAAAGGCGTCAAATTCAAATGGGCACAAGAACAAACTAGAGCGGTGGAGGAGTTAAAGGAAAGGCTTACTAAAAGCCCTATCCTAAAGACGCCGGATTATGATAAACCATTTTTTATATTTTGTGATGCATCTTTGGCGGGAATATCCGGAACGCTGATGCAGAAATATGATGACGTGCTCCACCCCCTAAGCTATATCTCCAAAAACCTAAATCCAGCCCAGCGTAACTATCCAGCTACGAAGCTGGAAGCTCTTGCCTTAATATTCACTTTAGAAACCTATAGGAATATTATTCTTCACTATCCCGTGACTGTTTACACAGATCACCAACCTCTTATTGGTATCCTGAAGAAGAAAACTAAAGATGCATGTATTAATAGATGGGCCATGCTGGCACAGGAATACCATATTAATCTCCATTATCTTCCAGGTAAAAATAATTTGTTTGCAGATGCCTTATCTAGATTACCCCAGGTAGAGGAGAGCTGTGCAGATTTGACAGAGACATTGGACCAAACTTTAATAAATAGAGTTCGGAAATTACAGGTCACGGAAAATCCAGAAGAAAAGGAACACCTACTGGATTTCATACCCGTGAAGTCTCCATTTAGCTCAGAGGAATTACGAACACACCAAGAAAAGGATAAAATCTGTATGGACATAATAGATAACATAAAATCTAACCGGTCGGAGAAGACAGACAAACTAGCTAGTTTTAAGATTTTAAATAGAATCTTATATGTCACGCGGCACATCACCAGGGCGAATAATACAGAGACTCACCTAGTTCCCTACGTTCCTGACACACTACTAGATCGCGCTTTCAAAGTGGTACATCAAGAAACCACAGCCGGACACCATGATCTGAATCGAACTATGAAGGTCTTTGTCAGAAACTATTATAATAAAAATGAAAGACAAAGTATGCAAGGGAGGATAGAAAACTGTGAGCCTTGTATTCGAGCTAAATTACATCCAAAAAATGTACCCATAGGGACGTATCCAATTCCAGCTAAACCTTTTCAGACATGGAGTATTGACTTGCTAGGACCATTGCCCACTACAGTGAATGGAAACCGATATATAATGGTTTCACGAGATTTCACTACTAGATATTCAATACTACAACCGCTGAAGAGTAAAGAAGCGGAGCAAATTACTCAAGCCTTAAGAGAAACGATCAGTCATTACGGATCACCTGAAACGATTCTTAGCGATAACGCTGCGGAATTTCGTTCCGAAGCTTTAACCAAATTTTGTCGTTTCTATAACATTTCCAAGGTACAAGTAGCTCCTTACCATCCGCAATCTCAAGGTTTAGCCGAGCGGATTAATAGGGAGATCAATAAGATGCTGCGAATATTCGCAAATAGTTTAGCTGTGGACGATTGGGATCAGCTTCTAAATGTTCTACAGTTGACAATAAATAATACATTTAATTCCAGCATCGGTGATTCACCCTTCTTTCTGCTCTATGGCTACGATAGTCCTACGGTCACACTAACCCCTCCTAGGTTACATTACGGCGAAGAAGATGGAGACCTCCGGCTAAAAAGAATCGCCGGGGTTAGAAAACATTGTAGAGAAAATCTATTATCAATACAGAAAAAATATACTAATCGTGTTAATTCTAACAGGAAGACGAAGGAAGTAACTGTGGGAGACCGCGCCTACGCAAAATTACCTAAACAAATTCCGAAACAAAAACTTGATTATCCTGTTTCAGGTCCATTCCAGGTCATAGCAAAGGATGGCAACACCATCACCATAAAGGAGGAAGAAACTCAAAGGAAATATCAGGTTCACCCTGATACCCTAGTAGTAAAAAATAAATCTTCCTCAGATGATTCGGATTCGGAGACAAATGAGAATCCGGAAGAGGCAAAAGGGGAAGATATTAGTTCTACAACTAATAATATTGATGATATTTCTTTTACTAACAATACTAACAAAACTGATACTCCCTCTATGACTAACAAAACTGATACTCCCTCTATGACGAACAATCCTAAAAACGTTTTACTTACCGATAGCGGTACAAGTCTGTCAGAAGATATATCCAATACACAAACTCAGAAAAAGGGGTCTAATTATTCTTATAATCTTAGGCCTAGGAAATAATTAGGATAAAACTTTGGTTAGAATAAATGTAAAAGAAATAAAAACGCCATAGTTATAAGTGAGTTAATATAAGAATAGTTGTAAGTATGTTGATAATAAGACGAAGATATAGTGTACTATAGATCACTATGTAAATTCAATAATGTATTACAGAAACTGGTGGTTGGACCCTCTTCCTGTCCATACTATGTATTGCATATCGAGTCAGAAGTCAGGGCCTAGAGGATGTCCTGGGTGAAGCTGTGCCTATCACACTTACTGCCTGGGAGAGCAGATCAATAGTAAGTGGTGCTTTTTTACTTACCCGAATAAACCTAAATTTTTTAGAGACCTTATGTCAACAAATAAGAAGTAACTTGGAAGTAACTACTAGATCATTCCAAAGTTTATTACGAACTAACATTTTGGATCAGTTCAAAACTGATAGAGGTTTTCCTAGAAGAATAGGTTATCTATCACTAAGAATAGAGAACACATATTCGGACATTCTCCGAAACGTCAATAATAATGAAATATGTGAAGAAACTATTCTTAGTATAATAAATAATAAATACATTAACTTACAAAGAGAATTAAATAAGGTTTGGGAGAAGGTTAAAACGTCTGACCAAAATACTAACACTTTAATTACGCAGGCTTTCATTAACCAACGGCCAGACTTACAAGTAGCAAAACCTACTGTATCAATCTTTCTAGGAGTAGGAATTGCGTTAGTCACTGGAGCTGTAACGGGGGGGTTAATTTCTACACTTTTTAGTAGTGAAGACCATTCCGAAGATATAGATAGAATTAATGACGACCTACATAAAATAAATTCAAAGGTTCTCTTGACTAACAGGAGAATCAACATACTATCTGAAAATGTGGAACAGTCGCTGAAAGATATTCAAATAATTCTAAATAATATGGCGACTTTAAATAAAGGACAGGAGGAAAGACAGATGATAACTTGGAATTTGTCACAATTAAAAACAGCCGGTACAAATGCGTTAATATTATTGAAAATTACAGACAACACCCTCACATTGTTAAAAGGCTCTCTTATCAACTCTGAACTTTTGGACCTTCAGTCATTTAAAGAGGTAATTCTTGAGGGTGAAAATTACTTTCCTAACCTACAATTCCCAATTAGGAATATTACTCGACTAGTTCTAAACGACATTCAATCTCTAATCGAAATCAAATCAGTAGGATTGAACAATTACATAATGATTATACCACTAGTAGAAAAATACAAGTATGATATCTTTCAGTTGATTCCCTTACCCATCAAATTAACCTCATCAAACACTCCTGAATTAATGATAGCTGAACTAACTAACGATTTGATTTTATATGATGGATCAAAATATATGGTAACAACTGAAGATAAATTATTAAATGTACAAGGACAATATATCCTTCGAGAAAATATACCAATATGGGATAAAACCGAATCTTCATGTCAGTTTGAGGCTTTTAAGAAAAATACCTCTGAGATGATTAGGTTATGTCAGTTTAGAAGGTTAGGGACATCCCATGACATGTATTTGACAGATACTAAGACACATAGAATTATATATACAAATACGGAAAGGACGATTACCATGGACTGCCCCACTGGGAAGATTAGGCAACAAATTACAGGATTACATATCGTGCCAAATAAATGTTCTATTAGTACGAAAGGAGTACAGTGGCCTGCAAGGGTGGAAAAACAGATTGAATTAAAAAATCTTCTGAATCAGGCGAACAAAAGTAGTGTATTCGATATTACTTCTTTACCAATTTTTGAAATAAATACAACCAATACGCTACATGAAACTATAAAATCTCAAATAGATAAATTGCCTACCAACGAATCACTCACTTTCACTTTCGAAGATTTTGATCTTAGCACTGAAGAAGTTCAAGTGTATTCCACGTTTGCATATGTATTCCTTTTAATAGTGGTGATAATAAACTCAATTCTCATAGGTATAATTTTCTTCCGAAAGCTAAGGGATAGAAGAGACGAAGATGACGAGAGTGAATTAGGATTTAGATCAAGTTTTAAGAGAGGAATGCTCCCAAGAGACTCACTGAATAACTTAAGAAATAGTTTGAGGACTAAAATTTATAACTTAAAGGATCAAATTTCTAGACAATCTTCCCGTAGAGGTTCCATTAGATCAACAATTAAAACCGCTAGGGGAAAAATACGGAAAACGTCTAGATCAATTGATAGGAAGATTAGGAAAGCTTCTACTAGTAGAAAAAGCAGTAAGTCCCCGGTGAACATAAAGAATACGGCGGAAGTAGGTACTAATACGAGGGAATTATATCCTAATTTGTCCTCAATCAATAGCACACCTCAGACTAATAGACAACCGACGAAATTTATGTTGAAAGCTTATAGGTAATCAGGGAAACCAATATTGGCATTGAATATGAACAAAACGTTAGATTATATATAAAATAATCAAAGTAATTTAATATAATAAATAATAAAAAGCATCACTTGTGTTATTGACCTGTATTCTCTAAATATTATGTGATAATTCATTGTACTTTTTATAAAACCTTTAAAGAATGTATGATACAATTAGTAATTCATATATTTGTGTTTGCCAATATTTAATGCACCTTTTTTCTATTTCATATTCAAACCTGGGGTCACTATGCATTTCACTGTTCTGAGCCAAGGGTCAATAACCTTCCCTATGTTCTATCAACCCCATACCACTGGACCTCCTAACTCGAGGGGCTCATGACACTGTACAAGGTGTTGACCATACACTGATGTGGCGTTCCAGTCATCTCTTGGCTTCAGATGTCGGCAATGGTAAATTCATATACCACCGCTGAGTCGCCTTACCTGCGTGACATAAGACGCCAACCACGGTCTTGCCACTGATGGGACATTCTCCTAAACTGAGGTTTTCGAGGTCATCCCAGGTAGATCTTTCTACCATCACTGAGTCACTTACCTGCGTGACTTGTGACGTCAACTACAGCCTTACTAACCGGCGTGCCTTAACCTCTTGAAGTATAGGATCAGTGAGAATCAGTGATTTAGGATCAGTGTATAAGGAGTGTTGTAGGAAGGACATTATTTATGAATTTGGAAATTTGGAACAGTGATAAGTAGATATTAATTACTCAGAATTAACAATAATAAAGTGCATAGTGACACAGGAAAAGAAAATAACAACTAGATAGAAGTATATATCCATTTTATACGTTTGAAGTTTATTAATATAAGATAATATATAGCAGTTATTTTTCAATATGAACTGGGAACAATGCGCTTTATCATTACAAAAAAATACCGAAAGAAATAACTGAAATAAAAACGAAAAGTGCGTTTATCCTATGTTAATATTTAAAAATGACTTTAAGATATGTGGGAATCATAATAAAATTTTAACGTTGAATTAAAATTGTTAGTATGTGGACATGCACCTAGTGCATTATCCTCTTTGAATAATTTAATCTGTTATCCCAGGTAGGATTTAAATTACTTTCAAGGAACATGACTGGCACTATAACTTTTGATTAAACAAAACGTTATGGTGAAACGATTGGATTCTTGTAAGAGTGTTGGTCTAAATTATTCAAAAACAAGGAAAAGAAAACAAATAAACGGTCCTTATTGATAATTTATTTCAATGCGATTTTTTTTTAACAGCCAGAAAGTTAAAGCAACGATAATTGATTTAAAAACAAGTATAATATTCCATTAATACCGAAATAACAGATCTGATTTTAGGGTGGTATAGACATAAGTATCTACATTATAGTTTCGTTCATTGCTTTTACTTACTCGCTGGTTTTTATTGTTTTATAATTTTGTTCGTTCACAGACGATCTTGAGGGATTTTACTTAAAAATAGCCTTTAGCTATTTTTGAAGATAAGGAGAGGGGTGATGTTAATTATCACGAGCATAAATCAATAGTATTATAATTATATTAATTATTATTTTCTTAGTCATTATTTCATTTGTTAAATTCTTATACTCGTGAATAATAACATTTTATGTATGAAACATAGTTAAACATTCTACATAGTTAAAAAACATTCAACATTATAACATGAATAAACATTCAATGAGCAAGGAGAGTTGAATCCGTATAAGGAGTTTTATTATAGCTCTAGGTACTTAAAAATGTACTTTATGATTGTGCTTCAAGGAACTAAGCGATTAGAATAAAGGTACACAATCGGCACTAATTGTACACTCGGTCGAAAATATCTTTTAAGGATTATTTTGCCAGACACTAATGGTTATTTACAATCATTCTAAGATTTAAAAAGATATTTTCAAAGACTCTGTTGTACAAAGATTATTTTACAATTTTGACTAGTTTTTACCTTAGACACTTTGAAATTCCCCAAGGACGATACACACCCTTTTCTAATAAAAAGGCTTGAACCTTTTATATCCTGTTCAGTAATAGAGTCACCAGCTGATAATCCGTGAATTACGTACGTAAGAGATACTTTGCGTGTGAATCGTCTTTAAACTTCAAAAACTGATAGTGAATCTGTGAACTTTTGTGCAACTAACTATCTATCTGCTTGAGTTACATACATTATTGTATTACGTACAATATTGTGTTTCATTTCTTCCTTTTTTGCCATTTAGAATTCTTGAATGAAATAAATCTAAGTCAAATTAAATGAAAATATATATTAAACCAGAAGTAAAGAATCTGATTAGAAATATTGATTGAGCAAGGAAAAATAAGCCAATCAAATTAGCTCAGTTGACATAGTCTGTTATAAGACGGACTAAGATTAACACTGACAACCAGTGTTCTTACCCTTAAGAAAATATTTAATTTCCAAAGTAAATCAAACTGGAAAATATAATATTTTACAATATCCATCTATCCATCGATTAGGAGGTGAAGTTGGTTATGTAAATGGATACCCAACTATTCTGCAATCGTGCATATATTAAAAAAATTACAGTCATTAGTTACGTAATGAGCATTAGCAATAATTCAATTAACATTATAAGCTGGTACCTAATACCTAATTGCTTATCATGAAGTAATTTAAAAGCACGAACACAAAACAATTACTACCTTTTGTTACTCATTCATGAATAACAAAATACAAACACTATTATTTCTCATTTATATATATATCAAACTATAATTATTTTTAATAAAATATCATCGTAATATTCAATAGTTTACTACCTACTGTTAGTGCAGCAATAATACTATTTTGATATATTTACTGAAACTTATAGGTTCTGGATGTATTCAACTATTTATAGATACTAATTTAGCAACCAATAATTTATCGATTACTTTTCAGTAGGTATATATATCTTCAATCTACCTAATCATTGATATGTTCAGATAATAATAACGTGTTGCATTTACTGATAATTTAGAAATGAATTAGGTAAGATAAAAATAATATAAATATAATGAATCAGTTTAAGTAATTAAAATATGTTTAGTGCATAGTGACAATGACACTAGTCATCTTTTGATGCATTGAAATATTAATTATTCTAAACCTAGGTATCTGAGAAAACTAGGTTTCAAAATTTCAGTAATGTAATGCAAAGAAAAAGTGATTAAAAATAAATGGTAATGTTAGCATGATAAATATCCAATAATAAATAAAAATACTGCAATATTATAATGCTATTTTCGTATCGAATAATAGTGGGTATTTATTATTTATTAATAATATAAATACGCTCAAAAGACAAATATAAGGGAGGGAAAGGGGTTGACAATATACAAGGAAAAAGGTAGTGAATGATAGGTACACTGAGAAAACAAATCTACAATCAAAGTATGTACTAATATTTCTTTGTTAACTGCTAATTTATTTAATTTATTTATAACAAAATAGTATATAACAAATGCAATTCGTGTCTAGTTTTGATTCAGTTTAAGGCGTGAGCACATGTACATACGAATGTTCTTGTACAGTCACTTTCACTGACGATTTTATCGCACGTTATACTCATGATTAAAATATTAGGTATTATAATTATTAGTGTTGCATCCAGCTATGGTTAAATATTAGGTTTTAATTAGAAAATATATTTAAGTTCTAAATTATTTTCAACTATGGAAGTTTATAATCTTTACATTTTTGAATGAGCTAGGTTGATGTGCAATGTTTTTTTATTCTATTATTAGGTTCAGGTAAAGTAATAAGCTTCATAGTTAGCTAGGTACATATGTAAGAAATTGTATTTCTTTCAATTTTGCGTGTACGATATAATTTTTGAGGTTTAGTAATATTAGTATTACCTAGGTAACAGTTTGTCAGATGGTATTCAATTTTTGCAATATAAACTAACTTTTTCTTGACAAGGCAATAATAATTATTTATCTTTAAACCTTGATCACACATAAGCTATACACTGAAAAATTAAATTATATTTCTTCAATAGTACTTGTATCCTCATTATTAAATGTATTACGTACCTTAATATATTCATCATTCCATTACTCCACTACTCTCATTTTAACGATACATTTAACTTGTATGTATGTTAGTTAGTGCCACTTTTTCACGTCAATTTCATAAGCTTCAAAATACATTCAAATTTGAATAGGTACTACCTACATGAATGAATCTTTCATAAAAAAAGGGAGTTTATAAAACTTATTCTGATATATATATACTGTACCATACTTCATTATCAAATATGTCTACGAATTCATGGTTATCTGGGGTAAGTTACGAAATATTGGACAGTTCCACATTTTCAGACAAAAGAGAAAAAATAAACATTCCAATAAAATATATTATATACTCTTTATTTTAATAGGTATTAGTGATAATTATCAGGATACCAATTATATATATGACCGAAAATGTGGAACTGACCGATAATTCGTAACTTAACCCACTACCTATGTCCATTTATTAAATATTTTACAGCTGAGCACTGATAGCGCAACGCAATACAAAATACTTAATTCAGTTAGCTACCTAGACCAATGTTTGAATATTATAATATCTCTTAATAACTTATTGACGAAGAATACCTTCCTATTGGTTTAGATATTTGAATTGAAGATTTTTTGTACTGATGAAAATTATTTATATTATATTTATATTTATATTATGTATACTTAGGAACCAATAGATTAAAAAATATTTGCAATTACTATTTACGAAATAATACGGTCAGGAAGTTTGAAGTTGATAATAAATAAGTACTAATCTAGTCTGGGTTACTATTCATTAGTCCGACGCACCATTAGTTCGACGCCTCATTAGTCCGACTACTACTTAGTCCGACGCGACATTATTCCGACACTTTTACAGATTCTATCTGATTTAACAACAAATATATGTACATAGGGGGGCGTGCCACAACCCCCCCCCCCCAATACCCCTGCCAGGTCATTAAATAATCATTTAGTGTGCAGTACAACAAACTAGCGGATACAACAAACTACATTAGCAACTCTCAGTTATTTCTATCTAAGTAGTTCTTCATTTGTTTAACTAGATAAATAAGGATTAAAAAAACAGGGAGAGGGTGCTCGTGACCGGGGGGGAGGGGGCTTATGACCTAGGGGGGCTCATGACTGGGGGGCTCTTGACCGTACCCCAAACTATATGATCTAGGTACCTAATAATATCCCAATTGGTGTATGTAGGTCCCTAACTTACTTATACCTGATTATAGTATCTATGTACATATTTAGTAATTAACTAACTAATGTAGCAAGGTAATTTCTACTATCCAAAATAGTGTTTCTATGTACTTAACGAGTAACTAACTACTCAACTGCTTTTGTATCTTTCAATAAACTTCTATGACCGAAAATAATTTGAAGTTCAATATTTTTACACTATTTATAGCGTTATCGGTATAATATGAAATTTAAAAAGATATTTATTCCTTATAATCACGAGCTAGTATACTAAGTCATAAAGTCAACATTTTCTTTGACAGTCAATCGATCAGTGCTTTAAATCTTGAATACAATAGACAGTGATTGAGAAATAAACATGTAAGTCCACTAGTGTGAGTGATCTTCTGAGAACAAACATACATACACATACATTCACGGATATGAAGAATGACCAGTGACTAATACGCTGAAATTTAACTATATGTTAACACAAATGTATTGTATTTAGTTGTAAAAAAATATAAGTGTATAGAGGAATAGAAGTACACAGTTAAATAGGTTATTTTTTCTCTCTGTTATCATTTATTGCCAAATTATTTTCCCCAAACTGTATATCAGTGTTTACGTACAGATCCCCCACCCTTCATTCATCTCACACCTCCCCCCCCCCTCCCCCTCTATCAGTAGCTACCTACCGTATGTTTAAAAAATTATTTATGAGCCTTGAACTGCAGAAAACTAAGCATTGTCAAATAATAGGAATGTATATTATTATACTTAAATTATATTATAATATTGAACTGACATATAAAATTATTATAGGATATGAATTTTGATTATCTATAAGAATCATACAGTTTGATCACTTTTGTGTTTTTAAAAGAAACATTAATATAATATTAAAATCCAATTAGGTAGGCTTATCACATAGTGTGGATAATAAGATGTATTATTGTGACCGTTATTTGAATGAAGATTTGTAATATATTGAGTGATAATGATAGCATTTTTAGGTATGATTGATTGAATTCATTGTTTATTATAGTTCAGTTATTCAATTGAGATGTAAATTTAAATAAATATTTGAATTTAAGAATATTGATTAGTTATTTACACTTTAGGTACCTGACTAATTAGGATAAGTTCCGATTATCGAACGGTTCCATATTTTTGAGCAAGTAAGCGAATTTATTATAATTATTAATTTAACTCTCATTTTAACCTTTTTTACTAATTCGTAAATCTGGAACAGTCCGATAACTCAGAACTTACCCTATAGATAGGTATGAATTATTTGATTGTTTTCCATAAATAAACTCGGTACCTAGCAACATACCGTGATTTTAAAAATTAGCACCCAAGGGCTCTATCCGTTAGCTGTCTTTGGTAAATGGAAAGAAGGGGGTGGCGTCCCTTAGGCCCCGAACTGTTGTAATTTGGATTATGTATTTTTTTAATTTTTACATGTTTACCATTTTTTCAAACTACTTGCAGTTTAAGAGGACAGTGCTTGGGTTAAGCTCTTCAACTACGAGGTCTTAGTTAAACTCATAGGGTTACTATTCATTGGCTCGACAACACCATTAGTTTGACGCCCCTCTAGTCCAATATCAGTCCGACCCTTTTGCAGTTTATTACTGCTTAACATCAAATATATGTATATGTAGGGGCGTGACAGGTCATTAAATAATCATGAAGTGTGTAGTACAACAAACTAGCGGATACAACAAACAACATTATATGATGAAATACAAAGAATGATTGCATCATACAAATATATTAGAAATAAAGTAAACTAAGAAAGGAATATAAAATTCTCAAAATGAAAGAAAAAAATTATTATTAGGATTATTTATTAATGGAGCTTATCTATTTAAAAAATATTTTTATTTTAATGAAAAAGTAAAACGAGAAATAACACAGAAAACTGTAACACCTCTTCATTTTCCTCTTCCCTACGTGAGTGCAGCCATCGATGCTTGTGACCTTTTTCGTCACATTCCTTGGATAGTGATTGCATTCACGGAGTAGCTTTAAGTTGAACCATTTTATATATAACTCGAATTACTTTTTTTCTAAATTTTTAAATATAACTTGACTTCTTTTAAATTAATATAAAAATGTTTTAAATTTAAGTTAAAAAGGTGTAGTACCTACCTAACTACCTAGAAAAGTATCACTTCCGGTCCCTACTACCAGTACGACAGTACCTACAGTCAGTCATCAATGATAGTTAATTTAGTGTTTATTTTACGATGAAAGTTATTTTTCCCACCTACCTAATCAATAATATGTTCAAATAACAATGAATATATAGCCTAACTAAAATGTGTCACTAAAGAATACTATGATAATAAAATAATGTTACTAATTATTGTAACAATCAGTAAAATCTAACCAACTGGTTCCTGGATAATGACAAACACCTATAAAAATTTCAGGCAATTTGATTGAAACCTTTTTGAGTCATGCGAGAACTTAGCATGATTACAAATAAATAAATACTGCCTAAAGTGTAACCTTCTGCAATTTGCGAAGGTGATAAGATAAGTTAAAATCAGAACCTAGTAATAAAATAATTCATTTTATGATACATTATAAGTTCAATAACTGTATGTGAGTAAAAAAGGTTTCAAAAATTCAGTAACGTTTTTTTACATAAGAAGGTTTTCTTTACAGCTCCATTGCATTACTCAGGAAGGTTAGGGGGGGGGTACAGGGCGAGGAGAGGACTGGTGTAACTTATTATCGGGGGGGGGGGGGGGAAAGAACGAGTGGTTAATTATACAGAAAGTAATTATCTTCTAAGTTAATGTATGCTAAATTATAAGCTGATATTTTATATACAACATATACAAATACATTTGTTTTCACATATGATTTAATTTCAGTGTTTTATCATTGGTCATTCATGTGAAGTGGTGGACTGTTTAATTTTGTCAAGCGCGCGAAAATACAGTCACTTCCACTGGCTGCCTGACTTCTGTCACTGGTTGTACAACTGTCAATCATCTGTCAATCATCTGAGACACTACTTACTAGGTATCACCAATAGACCGAAGGGGAAATGATTAAATTATATATTTGTTAATTTATAGGGCCTAGTAACAAATATATAAACTATACATAAATTTACAGGTATAGAGAAATATGCCATCCTGTAAAAACAGTATGATGATCATTATTTGCAGTACATGTTAACTGTGACTGATTCAGTGTTGTGAAATAAACTTAAATGTACATGAGATTATTGGAGGATAGCACACATCCCGCCACTACTAACCATAGCGCTACTCTCCCCTGTCCCCCTTAGCCCCCTCCCATACGACCCCCCCCCCCCTTTATATTATGTCACTCTAGGCACCAAATAGAGTGAGTGCAGTAAAGCACTCGTTGCTCAATCACAAATATTTTCTCTCTCTTTTATTTGAGAGTAAGAGAGAACTAATGGATAAGTATAATCTTTAAAATATCCTATGATATGTACTACGTACCTAGTGTTATTTAATTTAATTTATTAGTTACAAAGAAGATAAGATCTTTGTAACTTATAAGTTACAACAATATTTCACTATTATCATAG
This sequence comes from Caprella mutica, assembly GCA_947561585.1. Classification (NCBI taxonomy): domain Eukaryota; kingdom Metazoa; phylum Arthropoda; class Malacostraca; order Amphipoda; family Caprellidae; genus Caprella; species Caprella mutica. Next base: position 103,932 of record CANNZV010000540.1, read on the forward strand.
TAATGAAATCTTCAACAAAATAATTACATTATTTATAGTAATATAACCGAAAACATAAAGCATTTCCTAGTTTAGTACTAACTACTTTGATATGTTGTAGAAAGTTCACTTTCCGAGAACTATGGGTGTCCGAACATTGTTATGTTTCCTATCAGTTTTAACTAAAAGACGGTATGTTGCTAGGTACCACGTTACTAAAACAACCAAGTAAATCATACCTATCTATAGGGTAAGTTCCGAGTTATCGAACGGTTCTAGTTTTACGAACAAGTAAAAAAGGTTAATATGAGTATAGAATAATAATTATAAGATATTTTTACGTTCTCGAAAATGAAACTGTTCGATAACTTGGAACTTACCCTAATAAGTCTGCTATCCAAATTGTACATAACTAATCAATATTTATTTAAATTTAATAACAAATACCTCAATCGAATAATTAAACTAGGTAGTATGAACCATATTATATGTAAAATTACCATTAGGTATAAAATTTACTTAATATATCACAAATCCTCATTCAAATAACAGTCACAATAATAGGTACATCTTTTTATCCAGAATTTAATTTTATATATTTCAATAATATTTTTTTAACAACGTCCATAGATGTGAAAATGCATGATTATTTTAGATTCTAGAATAATCATATCCAATAATAATTATATGTTAGTTCAACATTAGAATATAATTTGGTAATAACAATAAAGAGATTTATCAGTTGTCATGTTATAGCTCCTCTTTGCAGTTCTAGGCTCATCAATTTGTTAAACATTTCGGTAGGTAGCTAAAAACTACTGATAGAGGGGGAGGGAGGGTGTGAAATGATGGGGCGGTGCGTGTGAACGTATAATAATACTATATAGTAAATAGGGATATACAGATTTGGGGAAAATAATTTGGCGGTAAATGATTACAGAGAGAAAAAATAATGTTTTTAACTTTGTACTTCTATTTCTTTATAAACTGTTCTTTTATTTACAAATTTATACTATACATTCATGTTAACATCTAATGTAATTCATTGTATTAGTTTCTGGTCATTCAAAGCTTGAATGTTTGTAAATAGGTTTGTTCTTAGGGTACAGTTACTATGGATGCGTATTCAAGCGATTTTTCGCACTGACGATATCGTCAGAACTGATCGTCAGTGCGAGGTGGTCACACTGTACGCGATTTCTGATCGTCAGTATGTTTCTGCCCATTTAATATTGGGGTATAAATCATGTTTATTTGATATAATGTTCGGGAGGAATTATTACATGTGTGCCTCTGAAATAATAAACGCAACCCTAATTTGATTATTATTTTCACGGCACACAATTTTTGAAATATGTAAATAGAAAAATAAGAATATTTTTTATACAACTTTAAAGATATTTAATTTTATTTCAAAATATTGTACAAAGTAACAACCAATTTAAGCCTTTATATAAACAAATATATATTATATACCTAATTAAATGATATCTGTATTATTCCTGATAGTATCTAATAATATATTTCCAAAACGCATGGGGAAACAGTAACATTAATCGAAATTTTAAGAGAATTAAACACAAAAATGACCAAATCTGTCGCTAGTCGCATGAAAAAATCAAACTCATTTGAACGCTGAAGCTAGTCGGACGACTTCGTACGTATTCTGACGACTAAATCGCAGCCACTGTAACCACTCCCATTGGAAAGTATGAATTTGATTTTCATCCGATTTCATCAGAAGTCTTCAGTGCGAAAAATCGCTTGAATACGCATCCATAGTAACCGTACCCTTATACAGTCACTTGGGGGTGGACTTGCGATTAGTAAACCACTGTCTATCTGACTCTATCATATTCAAAATTTAAAACACTGACTGACTATCAAAAAAAAATGTATATTTTATGACTTAGTTTACTCGTGATTATGAAGAAATTAATGATCTGTTTAATTTCAAATTATACCGATAGCGCTTTAAATTATGTAACATTATTATACCTAATGAAGTTCAAATTAATTTCGGTCATTGAGGTATATAGAAGATACACAGTTTGAATGTAGTTGAGTAGTTAATTACTCGACAGTTATATATCTCTATGTTATTATTCGTTTTTATTTTTCAATTAAAATAAAAAATATGATTAAATAGGTTTACTCAATTAATAACTAATCTAAATATAAAAATAATTTTTAATTTCTTTCATTTTTTAAATTTAATATCACTCTTTCATATTACTTTAGTTCTATATATATTTATTATTTATTTATTCCCTCATTGTATTTCATCATTTAATGTAGTTTGTTGTATCTGTAGTTTGTTGTACGGCACACTTCATGATTGTTTAATGACTTGGCAGGGGGGTTCGGAGGGCGGCACGTGCTCCGATATTTATGTTAAATAAGTAATAAATTACTAAAGTGTCGGACTATTGGGACGTCGGACTAGTGAATAGTAACCCCTAGCAACATTAGTTTGTTAATTACTAAATAGGTACATAGATACTATAGTCAGGTAGTAGTAAACCAGGGATCTACAACACTAATTGGGTTATAATTGACTACCAAGAAATATTAGTTGGTTAATTAGGCTTCAGTTAATTACTAAAGTAAATTGAACAAAACTGGTATCGTAATATTACTAAGATATCGAACATTCTAACAAACGTTTGGAATTAACCTCATTTGTTTTCTCTTCCTTTTTAATGTAAAAATATCGTCTTTAAAGGGAGTGTCTCACTATTTTAACTTTTACCCCCCCCCCCCACACAAAAAAACGCAAAGTTTAAACTTTATTAAAATCCCTATTTCTCTCTCATTATTTGACCATGGTGTTCGTTTATATTTTGTTCAGGTTTTTTTACTCTACTCTTCATAGTCTGTTTCATCAAACTAGCATTCTCAAAAATAATGATAATGAAATTAAAAAAAAACATTTTTTTAAATGTGGTTACATTTTCCCATAGACTTTTTTACACGTAGTGGATTAACATTTCATCTGACCGTAATTCCACGGGAACTAAGAAGGGGGTAATCATAAATTAATAATTTTCTTATATTGATAACCATTTTAAGAGAAAGCAAGAGTATATGTATTTCAATTTGTTTTCCAAATCTATATTCTTTAATTTGCTGAATTTTAAATTCAAATATTCCTATTTGGTATTATTTGTATTTGTAGTTAAGATACTAATTTTTCTGTCAATTAATATCTATTTGTGCGATATATTTTAATCAGATGAAATTTAATTAAATTTGAGATAAATTAATTTAAAAATACCCCCTTCCTAGTGCACGTCCCTATTTCATTCAGGGACGTGAACTACGAAGGGGTATTTTGTATGTATTTATGTTAATAAATTTTATGTAATTGATTTTAATGTAAATAAACTTTACGTATAGTGCATGAAAGATATAGATAGACAAATTAAAGTGGAGGATTTTGGAGATTATTATGGTGGACAATGATATATTATTATGGGGGGCAATGATAGAATATTTTGGTTGGCCATGATAGATTATTATGGTCGGCAATGAAACAATTTTAGGATGTGCATTGAATGGAAGGTTATGGTGGGCAATGGAAGATTATGGTTGGCAATGGAAGATTATGGTGGGCAATGGAAGATTATGGTTGGCAATGGAAGATTATGGTGGGCAATGGAAGATTATGGTTGGCAATGGAAGATTATGGTTGGCAATGGAAGATTATGGTGGGCAATGGAAGATTATGTGGGCAATGGAAGATTATGGTTGGCTATGAAAGATTATAGTTGGCAATGTAAGATTATGGTGGGCAATGAAAGATTATGGTTGGCAAAGAAAGATTATGGAGGGCAATGAAAGATTATGGAGGGCAAAGAAAGATTATGGTGGGCAATGAAACATTATGGTGGGCAATGAAAGATCATGGTGGCAATGAAAGATTATGGAGGGCAAAGAAAGATTATAGTGGACAATGAAAGATTATAGTGGACAATGAAAGATTATGGTGGGTAATGAAGGATTATAGTGGGCAATGAATGATTATGGTGAGCAATAAAATATTATGGTGGGCAATGAAGGATTATGGTGGGCAATGAAGGATTATTGTGGGCAATGAATGATTATGGTGGGCAATGGAAGATTATGATGAGCAATGAAAGATTATGGTGGGTAATGAAGGATTGTAGTGGACAATGAAGGATTATGGTGGGTAATGAAGGATTGTAGTGGACAATGAAGGATTATGGTGGGCAATGAAGGATTATGGTGGACAATGAGAGATTATGGTGGCCAATCATAATCTCTCATAAATTATACAAATATCTTTTTTATATATTAAATGTTAAAAGCGTTACTTTTTTCTTGTAAGACACAAAATGTGAGCTATCGGAATGATAAAATATTCGATAATTTCTCTTAGATCAAATATTATTTCACTTGCATCAAATATTATTTCACTTGCATCAAATATTATTTCACTTACATCAAATATTATTTCACTTGCATCAAATATTATTTCACTTGCATCAAATATTATTTCACTTGCATCAAATATTATTTCACTTGCATCAAATATTATTTCACTTGCATCAAATAATATTTCACTTGCATCAAATATTATTTCACTTGCATCAAATATTATTTCACTTGCATCAAATATTATTTCACTTGCATCAAATAATATTTCACTTGCATCAAATATTATTTCACTTGCATCAAATATTATTTCACTTGCATCAAATATTATTTCACTTGCATCAAATATTATTTCACTTGCATCAAATAATATTTCACTTGCATCAAATAATATTTCACTTGCATCAAATAATATTTCACTTGCATCAAATAATATTTCACTTGCACCAAATATTATTTCACTTGCATCAAATAATATTTCACTTGCATCAAATAATATTTCACTTGCATCAAATAATATTTCACTTGCACCAAATATTATTTCACTTGCATCAAATAATATTTCACTTGCATCAAATAATATTTCACTTGCATCAAATAATATTTCACTTGCATCAAATAATATTTCACTTGCATCAAATAATATTTCACTTGCATCAAATAATATTTCACTTCCACCAAATATTATTTCACTTGCATCAAATAATATTTCACTTGCATCAAATATTATTTCACTTGCACCAAATATTATCTCACTTGCATCAAATAATATTTCACTTGCATCAAATATTATTTCACTTGCATCAAATATTATTTCACTCGCATCAAATATTATTTCACTTGCATCAAATATTATTTCACTGGCATCAAATATTATTTCACTTGCATCAAATATTATTTCACTTGCATCAAATATTATTTCACTTGCATCAAATATTATTTCACTTGCATCAAATAATATTTCACTTGCATCAAATAATATTTCACTTGCATCAAATAATATTTCACTTGCATCAAATAATATTTCACTTGCACCAAATATTATTTCACTTCCACCAAATATTATTTCACTTCCACCAAATATTATTTCACTTGCATCAAATAATATTTCACTTGCATCAAATATTATTTCACTTGGATCAAATATTATTTCACTTGCATCAAATATTATTTCACTTGCATCAAATATTATTTCACTTGCATCAAATAATATTTCACTTGCATCAAATAATATTTCACTTGCATCAAATAATATTTCACTTGCATCAAATAATATTTCACTTGCATCAAATATTATTTCACTTGCACCAAATATTATTTCACTTGCATCAAATAATATTTCACTTGCATCAAATATTATTTCACTTGCATCAAATAATATTTCACTTGCATCAAATATTATTTCACTTGCATCAAATAATATTTCACTTGCATCAAATATTATTTCACTTGCATCAAATATTATTTCACTCGCATCAAATATTATTTCACTTGCATCAAATAATATTTCACTTGCATCAAATATTATTTCACTTGCATCAAATATTATTTCACTTGCATCAAATATTATTTCACTTGCATCAAATATTGTCTCACTTGGATCAAATATTTTCTCACTTGGATCAAATATTATTTCACTTGGATCAAATATTATTTCACTTGCATCAAATATTATTTCACTTGCATCAAATATTATTTCACTTGCATCAAATAATAATTCACTTGCATCAAATATTATTTCACTTGGATCAAATATTATTTCGCTTGGATTAAATATTACTTCACTTGAATCAAATAATATTTCACTTGCATCAAATATTATTTCACTTGCATCAAGTATTATTTCACTTGGATCAAGTATTATTTCACTTGCATCAAATATTATTTCACTTGCATCAAATATTATTTCACTTGGATCAAATATTATTTCGCTTGGATCAAATAATATTTCACTTGCATCAAATATTATTTCACTTGGATCAAATATTATTTCGCTTGGATCAAATAATATTTCACTTGCATCAAATATTATTTCACTTGCATCAAATATTATTTCACTTGCATCAAATATTATTTCACTTGGATCAAGTATTATTTCACATGGATCAAATTCAATTGCATTAAGATCAAATTCAATTTCACATTGAGCAAATTCCAATTCACTTGGATAAAATAGATATTATCTTGGATCAAATATTATTTCATTTGGATCAACTAGACCTGTAAAATGCATAGTTGGGTTCGTTCTTTCCCGACTTTACCTCTCACCGTAAGGACAATACTGTTTAGAAGCACAGTTGTGTATAAACTCACCCAAGTGTGCCTCTCACTGCACACACCATTTGGTGTTGAGGTAAAGGTATGTAACTCCACACTCGAGTTTACCACTCACTAAATGCGCGAAATGAGTGTATAACCTACCAGGACTTACCCAACTTTACCGTTCAGTAAATATTAGATTAGACGTGCGAGGTAAAGTATGGTTAGTTCTGACAGGATCGTAGTTACCCAACTTTACCTCTTAACCCTCCAATTAGGAACTCAGGGAGTGATATGTACGTGTATTATATGCTTGGTGTATTGGTGAATATAGTAAATACATTTTGTGAAGTTAAATTCGTTCCTCAGTAAACAATTTTTTTTATTAAATGGTACTAATGTGAATTTTAAACAATAAATAATATTGGGATAACTGATTAAAAAATCATTTCAATTGTAACTTAAACAATCAGAATCCTTTTCCTTCAAAGATTGTGAGTGCATCTGAATGTAAATAGTGTAATAGCAACTCAGTGTAGAGCTCCCAGAACTCTTACATTGCTTCCATTCCATCCCTAACAGCTGGCAAGCGTGCGTCTAGTTGTGACGCCACAACCGTGTTAAGACCACCGGTACCACTCTAAGCACTCATATGCACAAATGTTTTAGGAGGCAAATCAAAAAGTCACTAGTCACTGCATTTAATTATATCTATAACAATAAGACAATCTTATTATCGTTTAATTCATGTCTGTAAAACCTTTCGTTTATATATGCAGCTACCAGATATAAATCAAACGAATTCTTTCAACCAATAACTCTCGTTTAATAGTCAGAATTTTGAATCAATTTATTAATAATTTATACTCCAAATTGAAATTCGGCATATAATAGTATGGGTGCCCATGCCAGACAGGTCATAGCTTTCTGATCAGAGTTTGTAACTTTTTGGCTCACTCATTCTGTGAATTCATCTTACATGTCTCGCAACACTTTTATAAATGCATATTCCTAACTAGTATCATTCAGAACATCACAGGAAAATTAAAACTCATTACGATTATCAAATTTCTATACTTATAAACCATAAAAAAATAAAATTGTAAGAAAGACTCGTCCTTACGAGAATGCGAGTAATAGATCATAAAATTTTACAGCAAACATATATTAATGTTTCTATGATTATATTTTCATTTTTATCACCGAGTAACAATAAATATTTATCTACAATCTTGAATCATTGAAAAAGTCTAAAACGTGCCGTTTTTTGATGTCAAGCAGTGACCACAGGTGGGCACTCCGTATTGCAGTAGAGCGAAGAGCGTTATATTATGAATTGTCCACCGATGGACACACTACTTTATTTCTGTAATTGGACACGCTATTCTATTTCTGTACCACACAAAATTTCAGCTCAATGGCGTTACTAGTGTAGATATGGAGGAACTTTTAAACTCCCGCAATGTAGTGGAAACCAAGTTTTGACTCCCGCACGCAACGTGTTTTAAATTCACATAAATTGAGGTTACGCTCTATTTCAATCTCCACTAGCCCACATTTCTCCGTCAATCCTGAAGCAGTTCAAATGTTTGCTCTCAAGTAACCTGAATGACGAACAGTCTGATGTGTACTTAGCAATTGTCAGTTTGCAGAAAAGTGACACGACGCCAGACAGACGAGAAGTAGCTGGTTACGCTCTCTGACAAAATACTCCGTTCTGGGGATGAAGGAATTCTGCAATTGCCTTTAGTTAAATGAACGATTTCTTTATTGTGATGAAAACCAAAACAAGAGACACAGTTATTGTGGAGTCTTAGAAGTTCCTCTTTTAATCTATCCTAAGTATCCCCACCATAAATTTACATGTCCCCGCAATAACTTTCCATGTCCCCACCAGAACTTTACACGTTTAGAACTATGGTCATTTCATGCTTTATTCCAGAGCAATATTCATAACACGTTTCTCAAAAAATTATTTTAATATGACCATTAAGGAGATTAAACTCTGAAGCCACATTTTCCATTTCACGACGAAGATTAATTGGTTTGACTCGTATTCTCGCTCGATTAGGTAAAGCCATACAGATGATGCCCTCCTTTGGATATTGTAAATTAAATCTTAAAGTTAATTAAAGAGTTAGATTCTATATATAAGTACAATTTCATACACAAAAATAAATTATCACTAAAAAATATTTCAAATATGATCATAATTTTTTTAAATTGCTAATAAAATATTCATTTATTTAAGTTCATCTGAAAATTTTCATTAAAATTCAAGTCCTAGCAGCGAGTGGTCTTAACGGCATCCACGCAGTGCATTGTCCAGTGGTAAATTGCCCTAGAATCAATTACGACACTCTCCTAACTCAGTTTACAGATATTAAGTCTTCTGTTGTGAAGCTTCATATCAACAAAACAAACATCACTCACTCACAGAGGCTCTGTATCAAAGTGACACCAATTGAACGACTCACAGCATTCAATGGGTACTGAAATCAAGTATTATTCCAAGTATATATTATATATATATATATGTATATATATATGAATGAATAGAATGTACTATTGAAATCACTGGCAAGTTGCTCTCTGTATTCTACAGTTAAAGGAAACACAAAATCTTGTCTAAATGATTCACACTAATGCAGATATAAATAACGTAAATTTCAGAATATCTCTTAGCGTCAATTACCTTCTCGAAATTACGGAAAGTTATATTTTTTATCGACATATAATTTTTGATCCAAAATAAATGGTGATCTTGTTATCCCCATAAATTTAAAAAAATCCTTATCATGGGACCATTTGATTGGATTTTGGGAGCGATTGGGTCAAAGAGCTAGCTAGGTCATGGTACGGTGGAATAATGCGCTCTACGAGTGACCGTACTCTCACTCTATTAACTAATTCAATATTTCTTCCCATCATCGTTCATATGACTAGAATAATAACTATTGACTTAAATATATATTCAATAGTTGTTAGTAAGACTCGTACAATAGCAGTGGTTAATAAGTCATTCTCAATGTGGTATAATTTCATCTGCCAATGCCCATAATACCACATAAAGCTGTCAGGCTCCAGTAATTAGAAGCAAGTCTCTCCTCATTCCCAAACTGATTTACTTTATCTTGGTGTGTTGTACTAAGATCTTAAAAAAGAAAATCTTAACTTCTCCTGGTGTGTTGTACTAAGATCTTTGAAAAGAAGATCTTACCTTCTCTTGGTGTGTTGTACTAAGATCTTTTAAAAGAAGATCTTACCTTCTCTCGGTATGTTGTACTAAGATCTTTGAAAAGAAGATCTTACCTTCTCTTGGTGTGTTGTACTAAGATCTTAGAAAAGAAAATATTACTTTATCTTAGTGTGCTGTAGTAGGATCTTAGGAAGGAAAATTTTATCTTATCTTCGTGTATTGTTGTTAAATCTTAGAAAGGAAGCACGTAGGGTTAGTTTTGAACTATAGGCCAGATCTTCGGTAATATAAGAAAAAAAAACGATATAATTATAGTTATTTTCATTGTGCTCAAAAACTTATGTTTCTTCCGTCTAAAATTTGGAACAGTACATTAGATTTTCGAGATATTGTCTCTATCGCATAAGTTTCTATTGATACGGTGCTGCAAGCATGATGTTTTTAACGAATAATATATTTTAGGATTACTCTTCTTTGATTGGTCAGTAGGATGAATTATTTACAATTCTAATAATAATAACATAGATGGTTGTAATGCAGTTTGCCATATCCGCTTGTTTGTTGTACAGTTCGCTTCATGATAGTATAATGAACTGGTAGGGGTTCGCAGCACTCCTTCGGTTGATCTTAATGGTCGATATCCATAGCCAATCAATGAATTAATAACCTTAAAAAAGTATCCTAAAAAACTTATCTGCGAGGATCAATAATTCATTTTTAATATTTTCTTAGTGGTAGCAACCTTTCAAATTAATTATATTACCTCATAAGTGAAACTGACCTATAGTTCGTAACTTACTCTAGAGTCTAGACGATATTAAAATGGAGGGATGCAACACTTATCTCAGTTCTCGTCAATATCCCATGCAACAAGGTTTTTATCCTGGGATAGTGAGAGAATATTCCAAGAATAGATTAAGGTATAGTAAATAAATTTACTACACCATACATTTAGAAAAAAATATATAGGTTTCCCTATTTATCGATACATTATTTTTTAACTCTTCAGTAAGTGTTAAATGTAGTAAAGTTGCATGATTAAAATGTTTTATGAATAGATTTATACTCATGGACGTTCTCAAGAGGGTAATCCAACACAAATTGAAGATTTCTTTACAATTCTAGGAAAAATTGAATAATTGTTTCAGTTAAAATATTCATCTTGAGATATGATCATTGTTGGGTCTATTCCAAGATGGAATAATATATTTTCACTCCATGATATGTTTTATTTTCTCTGTAAGTTGATGGTTGTATTAAAAAATAAAATTGCCGATAATTATTATCCATCAGTAATATTAATAACATAATGTTTTCACTTTCATTAGTGACGCCTAACGACAAATATTTTATACGAAAATGCATGAAATTTTCTTATGTAGTACAATCGAACAAAATTCCAAAGCCCATTTTAATTTAACACATGCTCAATAACTTTTAGTACGATACTTCTGACAAAGATGATATCGGAAGTCGATATTTATCAATTATGTAAAATCTCTTTACATTCTTTAATTCTATAAGTTACTTCATAATTTAAAAATTTGCAGCAGAAGTTCATGCATCAATGACGGAAAAGTTACCCGCAAACAATGCTTCAAATGTGCCCAAAATGTTTCAGTAAAATTGCTATTCACATATGCATGAAAGTGCTGCGTTCCATCAATTTCCAATATTGAATTTTTGAGCAAGTAGCAAATTGCTCCAAAGTTCATGGTGTGTTTTTTATAAGTTGTGGTATGTATATTGCTGCGTGTAATTAAACTGTGATGATAAATGTTAGAGGGAAGAATCAGAGCGTAAATTATTTTCCACGTGAAATCAAAATTTCGAGACTGGTAAAGTTCATCGCAAGAATATGTCAGACAATTTAATTGAATAATAAATATTTTAATTGTGTGCAATTGACAGTTTTCTGTTTTGAGTTATTTGTTCAATTTAAATAATAACAACTTAAATAATTAAGCTGAACACTGAACAGTGAAAACTTCTATTATTACTTCTATTCACGGCAATATCCAAATATTTTCACCTTATTTCTTCGAATCAACTTTCTAATATATAATAATATCATTAATATGGTAGGTAATCTACATATCATTAGCTCATTTGAATGTTTATTCGAGACTTTAAATGCCTCTGAGGACTTATGAAAGGAAATTGAATAGAATAGAATTTATTAGTACTATTATTTGGCATTTGGTTGCCTTTCGTAGTGCATTTGGTCAATAAAATGAAAAATTTGAATGTGTTCGAGGTAGTTTGAAGTTTGAAAAGCGAAGATCGAACATTTGTCAAGAAAACGTGTAGGTGAATCTACATTATTCATATAATTATTATTGTGCATCCAAAACACAGAGAACCAAATTTGTATAATCTAAGTACTGTGCAGTGAGCATTCTTGGTGTTTATTTTACACAGATCACTCGTGGTGCATAATCTAACACTGAGCCCATCTTGGTGTGTATTCTAACACAGAGCACTCGTATTGAATAATTTAAACACTGAGCCATCTTGATGTATATTTTAACACAGAGCAATCGTGGTGTATATTGTAAACACATAACACTCGTGGTGTAAAATTTCAATCATATGAGCACTCGTGGAGGATATTGCATTATTGGCATACTTTTGAAGGTTGTGAGTGGAAATTTGCTTTCATGTTTATTGTTTGGATACAAAAGATGACCGAGATGAGAATTCGGTGGATGACTCTCCTCTTTGATATTTCATTACGGTTTCAAATAGAAAAGTAAATGCAATTTTGCCTTTCAGTAAACCAGGAGTAAAAATTATTGCAGGGATGAAGATAATTTACTCTGCTGATATCTAAAAATAGAAATGAAAACCTAAAATAAAAACTATAAAAGATAAAATTTGAACTATAAAACCGTTAAGATTAACCTTAAGGAGTTTGACGGTCAGAATCAACAGGAAGTTTTGACTATGTGTTAATAGATGCATGTCTTTTTTAAAAACTTACGTTACTGTATTTGTAACAAGTTGTTAGTATAAATACTAAACTAATGTGTATCAAATCTCAAGTAAAAATTATGAAAATATAAGGAGAACAAAATACATAGGTATAGAAGACATTGGCAACTGACAGAGCAAAGCTGTGATTGAGTGGAGTGTTACCCAAGCACAGCTCAAACACCCTATCTGCATTTAATGAAAACTTGGACAAATTCGTGCGTATTGGCTAACCAAAAGGTTTTTCCTACGTTGCCACTCTTCACCAAAGTACAATTCATTCCTAATTTAAGCTATTTAACTAATCTATGACGATACGTAAATATTTTTCAACTTTTAAATACAAAAATAATTGGGTATTTATGTAGGAACGAAGTCAGAAAGGCCGGTAAATTTGAAGGTATAACATATACTATGATATAAAATAATTTGAAAAAGATGTGTCTAGAAAACACACACCACTACTCATTAGGGTTAACAACTTATTATATTCCCCTTTATATTGAATATTTATACACTTTGTACCCAATTACTACTTTCAGATCGACTAATAATTTTATAGATTTATATTTAGTATAACTATAATAATCTGAGTATCAATAATTACCTCACTATGAAAATATTATAATATTATTGTAATTAAATAATCAAGTTGACGAACTGTTTTCTATTCTGTAGAAGAGAGATAATTATTGTGGGTCATAGAAGATAAAGTGAGGTACCCTTTAATCCTTGATTCTTCAACCATAACTTTCTCTCCTTAATAACATTCATTCATATTCTTTTTTCTTCATAATGGATTTAATAAGAGATGCAGAGACACGTATAACAAGACTGTGTTCTCATCTTTGAGATCTCAGTTACGTTCTGTTGTACAATGGCAGCCTTCTGTTAGATCTCCAACAAACAACACAATCTGATGGGAATCTTCCAGAATGCAACTCAGACCAATTGTTTTCCATTCACTTAAAACTGTTAGAAAATCCTCTGAATATTGAGTGAACTCCGATATGCCGTACGAACGTCTGTGAAAATTGTAGCACCACTTGAGTAAATGCATAAACTTTAACATGTGAAATTACACAAGCAAGAAGGATTTATTCCAGAGATATTAAAGAATATCCCAAGAATAAATGCTTCAAGCCTTGGATATTCCCTTTAAATCCGAGAAATGTAAGCTCCTTGCTTGGTACATACTCTTATTATCACAGGAATAAATTCTTCTTCCCTGGTTCACACCGATACTATTTTTATCGGATAAAAAAAACTTTGAAATGGTCTATGTTGTCCTAGAAACAGGAATGATTTCAAACTCTCAGTCAGTAATTCTTAGCAAAAGTAATAATCGATACATGAAAAGACTTACGAATTCTTATTAATAAATCAGTTCTTCAGTTCCCGTTCCAAATATATTTTCAGCAAATGATTTTTACTAGACTAGATTTTTATATTCTGTAAACAAGAGACGAAAGAAATTAATAGGTCTTTAGGTATAATTTTCGGGTGCAGAGATGTGAAAAAATAACATATTATGTACAAATTGTACAACTCACAATCCTTGAAGGAAAAGGATTTGGGGTTGTTTAGGTTGCAATTAAAATGATTTTTTAATCAGTTATTCCAATATTATTTATTATTTAAAATTCACATAAGTACCATATGATCAAAAAAATTGTTTACTGAGGAACGAATTTAACTTCACAAAATTTACTTTATTCACCAATACACAAAGCACATAATACACGTACATATCACTCCCTGAGTCCCTAATTGCAAATTACTCCCTAAATACATGTCACGATCTAACTACATATTACTCCCTAACTATTTATTACTCTTTAACTTCACATTACTCCCTAACTACTCTCAATTCTAAATATGACATTTTTCACCAACTCACCATCGATCTACAAGGCAAGCAAAGAAGCAGACATAAATCCCTGATAATTTGACACTTAGGTGACATCTAATGGCTGCATATGGGAAATATTCGCCAATAACAAACTGTAAAAAAAAAACACACTGAGATATAACACCTGAAAGATAGGCACAACTTGGAGGGAAAGCTGGCAAATGACAGATATTATACCTGAAAGATAGGCACAATTTGGAGGAAAAGCTGGCAAATGAAAATTGTTATACCTGAAAGATAGGCACAACCTGGAGAGAAAGCAGGCAAATGACAGATATTTTACCTGAAAGATAGGCACAATTTGGAGAAAAAGCTGCCAAATGAAAATTATTATACAATCTGTAAGATTGACACAACTTCAAAGGAATACAATCACAACGAATAGCGACTCCCACTAATGCTCCTCAAACTAATGTTAGATAGTAGCTTTTAAATGATAGTTCTTGGTTTGACCCGTTATTGCCAGATCAGTTGACTGGGGCACTGAATGATTAATTATTTATTTATAAGTTATTCACTGAAATGATTGATGATTAATTACACCTCTAATAAGTTTTCTTTTGTTCCCTTTGAAGAAACCTTTGTATGAACATGCAAATGAAATAAAGTGTGATTGTATTTACAATTGAATGCTCATCTTGATGACATTTTACATTATAAGTAAGGATGAACCTCATAGACTTGTCATAACGAAGAAAATACAAAACTTTGGGCAGAATTTATTCTTGATTTCTGAGTTTTCTTTTAAATTTATGAGAAGAAGAAACTGTGGTGATATGAGTATTTTTTTAATTTAATTTCAGGAATTAATCTGAAACCAATTCTACCATTTTTCTAGGATTCAAATGTATAGAAAATAACCACAGTCTGTCATTTAATCTGATAATTGTTAAATCAATGGCATATTATGTTAATCTTAACAGCAACATAGGATACAAACCGTCATATATTTATCAGAACTAATTTTAGAACAGAAGTTCCAAGATAAATTGCTGTCTAAGTCAATTTTGCTAGTAATATTTAAAACACCTATGATTAGGAAATCTGATTTGTCTTTTTATTTATTGACAGCAGATAAATACGGGTAGTACCATTATATTGTTTATATACATATAATTAATTCGTAACAAATATTGTAACCTAAAAAAATCGATATTAAAATTTCATGAATTTTTTAGATCTGGGAGACTCAATCTTTTCAAAGCTTTTGTTCAGAATTCGGGTGAATTTTGCGAAAACTTAATCACGTTGCGGGGCATTGGACTGAATATCATTCATCACAGTGAATTCTACTTTTTCCTATGGCAGTCTCATTCTTGATCACATTTCAGAAGGTGAACATTATCTCCCAATTAAGTGTGAGTGTTTGTCATTCAACAGAGGAGTGGGATTCGATGTGAATCCTAATCAGTTTTCAAAAGAACGCATGGCGTTGAAATTGGAATTTGAATTACGCTCCGGTGATGGAAAATTTGCAGATGAAATAATTCACTTTGACTTTGATGCCTTGTTCATGTTGCTAAATGTGGTTTAATTGGGATCTATCAAAATTGAATTAAGGTTATGCAATTTATTGTTAGTTATAATGAAGATTCTAACCCCAAAGACGCCTTCAACTCCTATGACGCCTCCAACTCCAAAATACGCCGATGAATAATTCTACAGAAATCGAATATTTGATCTTTAAATTAAACTATCTTAATCTACCTGACTAAAAATGATGACAAAATTTTGTGAAATCCTACCTATATTTACTATGATCGACGATAATTATAGACGATCTGATTGCATTTTACAAAAAGGAAAGATTAACTCAGGATATGAATTCGATATACAGTACATATATATATTGTATCTACCTATTTTTTTCCACTGACTGTTTTTAATTCTTAATCCATACACACAAAACAATTTACATTCTCATCTCCGTTAGGTGATGGTCGAATAAATGAAATATTCCGCAGATACCAATTCATCTCTACATGCACCATTTAAACATCAAATTTAAAATATCTGTTCAGGATTTATCAATCATCAGTTATGAGTCGAAAACAATTTAATCACAAAGACATCAAAAAGAATGGATAGTTAAAATGTTATTGTTCATCTGTTTCAAGGGAAAAACATTTGAAATTGATTGATTTCAGTTTGGTAATATTTTCAGAGAAAGAAATACATTATTATTTCAGAATGAAAGGTTAACATGGTCACCACAGTGGATACTCCTGAGTAGCATATTCAAATTCAATTACTATACAAGTGTAAAATACACAAAGGTAGAAAATACAGTGGTGTTATATGTATTTTAAACAATGGTGGAAGAAAACTTTTCTTTTTTCTTGCACAATTTGTTTCCAGTACAAATAGGGAAATGGATGAATTATGGGGGGGGGGGAGGTATAAAATATTTGGTGTATTCCTCACTTTATCTTCTCTGGCGCCACCAAAATATTCTCTACAGGAAAGCACTGTGTCCATCTCCTCCAATGTAATGTAACTATTATGCAAAAGTGAAACAGATTTCCATACCAAGTACCGTAGAGAGCGTGAACGGTCGTCCAGATGTCTGAAATTCAGAATAAACACCTCATTATACGTGAGAAATAACATTAAAATGGTACGTCTGAGTAGGACTAATTTCTAACATGTGTTAACCTTTTTCTGTTTTCAAATGAAAATGAAGTTCTTTGTTTCCTTCAATCTCTATATATTTCTCAACAGTTATTTGATTTATTGAATCATTTTTTTCATATACACATCAAATATTGAATCTAAAGGGAAAACAAACAAAGTTAGATTGTATTAATGGATAAATTCAATACAATCAAATATTGAATTGACATAACGATCTAATCTTCAGAATTGAAAAACTGACGAAGTCTCAAACTTCAGACATTTCATATGAACGGAGATTCAATTTCTTTGTTCGAGATCTCATCAATCGGAAGGTTGGAGGTGTTACTTCGTCTCTCGATTCACTCACAATAGTTTTCAATTTCATTTCTAGTCTTAGACACCGGATTTCATTTCTCCTAGTTTCCAATTATGATTTATTACTGTTCAACAGGATAGTAACGTAGCATTCTTTCGGAATCAAATATATACTATTTATTCTAATTTATGTTTTAATAGATAAACTTATTTTTTTTGGCTCCATCATAACTTCCTGAAAAGTTTGTCGTTCTCTTTCCCTTAATAATTTACGCAGCCACTTATTTATACCCACAGTACTTGTATTTAGGTCATGGTATGTCAATTAGAAATTTCGAAAAGTATATTGTGTTCATGAAAATTTTAAAACCCCATTCTCCAACTAGTATGTACAATTGTACATATGTCCTGTAAGATGAGCGGTGTACTCCATCTCGTTATATTACCTCGGTTATTTTCTTTCCAGTAAATTTTAAAAGACAGTGTTACAGGTAGTGTTGTAGGCTTCATTTCCACTCTTCCATTCAAGAGTGAAGTCTTTCATCACATTCTTGGTACAAGTGATTGCATTCCCGGAGTAAATTAAGATTCCATGAGCTTGTCATACGGGTGGAATATATTGTATGTACAATTACACAATACACATGCCTTCCATACGAATTAGCGATTATTATTATTCACCATATTTCCATTTATACTAACATGTAATTAATATGCTATCCAATTAAAAAAAATATACATAAATTTCATGTTTCAAATGAGTAAGTACCACATGAACATTAGTCAGTATCTCATGAGTAAGTACCACATGAATTCATATCGTGAGGGCTAAAAAGACTGTTTGCTATGATCGTAAATCATAATTTAAAAAAAAATTATATTGTATAATTATTCCATTAAATCTATTGAATTATGATTATTGAATTCTTTTAATTGAACTAAATCTGGGAAAATTAATTTTCGACATACTTTAATTATTTCATTCAAACATTTTTATGGCATCGATAGACGGATTGAATCAATTAAAGACTATTAAATCCTTCTAAATCAGCGGTATATAGTATTCGATATCATATCATTTCATTTCGTCTATGTTATTTTTAAGATCTAAGATTTTATCTGGCATATGGTCACAACTCTAATTATTACTAATTCATTAACTATTAGATATGTAATATAATTTATTTATTTAAATATCATACTTTTCAAAAATACCTTTTTTATTCCCTTGATTCTGAAATATATAATATTTAAGAAACCAATAATCTATCTTAGCTCCGTCAATCTACATTGAATTTCATTTTATTTGACAGCGTACACTCAACACAGTCATTTTACTTTTAATTGTAATGCGAGATTCCTGTTCATAGGAATCTTTTGCTAGCGATGTTATATGCTATATTCCCTTTGGACCGAACTAAATAATAATATCATCAATGTCTCTATGATAATGCAGTCTGCAAGGGGGTACTTTTACAACTTCCACATCATTCTCGCCATCAAAATAAAAAGAATAGATTTAATTTGTCATCATTTATTGATTGAGCTTATTTTTAGTATGACAACAATATCTTTTTTATTGAAAATAGATCAAAAAAGGTCTATGTTTGTATATAACATTGGAAAAGCATCTCACAAGACAATACAAAAATATCCATCAATATATTAGAAGACAATCCCGTCAACCAATGAAAATATCCCACGAAACATCAAATAACAATCCCCAAGTCTCAAGTTAATTTGGTGATGGCTGAGAGTGCGACACGGTTCCAATGAAGAGATTAAAGAGGATCACACTATTGAGACTCTTCAAAGATATGGCAGATGAATCAATTAATAAATTCCTAACGAGAAATTAGCAACAGTGGAGATGAAAGACATGACATCTTGAGATTTGAATTCATTCTGATAAAAATAAAAATTAACTACAGGAATATTTTAATATGCATTAGGCAATCAAATCATTCGAATCAAATGATTAATGATAACTGCATTCTTTCTTATTTTAATGGGAAAATATCGTCCAAAAAAGCATTATGTAATATTTTTTCTATTTAGTTGATCTCTGTTCTGTTTTTTGATCTTCCATGACACTTGGATCCTCACAGTTATCGGAAAGTGGGTGTAAACATAGGATATGGTAGTTCAATGATTGGTTTACGGCCTATCTCATTACCAACTATCAAAGTACTGCTACTTTCCACTATAATCATTAACTGTCTTTACTTCTCTAACATAACAGTAAAATTCAGACAAAAATGATGGGAGAAGTCAATGTAAAATTGACGACTCCTCGTGTTTATCTTCTGATAAATTGTCAAAAAGAAATATTTCTGAAAATCTTCGAATTTAAATTGCAGGAACTGTTCAATTTAGGTGTTGTAGGTCCTTATAGGATGAATTTAGGTGTTGCCGGCACAGAAAATGTTAAAAATGTCCCATATTCTACACACTGGTTTTGAATCATTGAAGATTATATTTAATTCAGGGCAAGAAATACCCGGGATCTTACATTTGTTTGTACGTAAATTTTATTTCCAAGGAAAAAATGTACTAGAAATAAATGTCGGATTTATTGTCCAATCAATAATAGGTGCAGTAGATAACAGATTTATGTCTGGCCTGCCGTCTTGTTTGTCACAGATTAGTATATAAAGGAAATGATTAATAGGTAAGAAGAGCCTAACATATAATCCAAGAAAAAATTGTTGTTGAGGTAACACATCTAAGGTTAGAAATTAAAAAGTTACTACCAATAAAAATGCAGTTATAATAATATTGTTCATTGCGGATAAGTTTTAAGGATGGAGATGGAGAAAAAAATGACCAGATGTATGTTAATTCCAGATGAAATTTACATTTGGTTATTAATAGAAAACGCATCAATATAATGAAATATATTCCTTATGGAAATAACAGTGTTCTTTACAACTTTGGATCCCTTAATAGTTATTTCTTAATAGGATTTATGGTGATAAAATGCCTTCTTTTGCAATTTGCACACAAAATTTGCAACATGTCCCATTTCAAAATAATTTAGGCAAATTTTCCCCAGATTATTAATTCATAAAGTGTAACAATAAGTTATTCCTTACTCGTTGTCTTATTATTTGCGTTCCTAGGTACATTATTTATTATAGTCCTCGTAAATTATCTGCTGTGAATAAATTCTGAACTAGAGCCTATAATTTTGAAAGAGCTTTATTCTCAAGAGAAACTTTCAGTAATATTTATGTATTGTAACTCTTTCCTGAGATTTTTAACGTGTCTAAATGTTTCACAGTGATCATCTTTGTGTAATATTGGAATTTTCTGGTAGTAGAATGAAAGAATTTCCCTGTACTAAACTTGAACGAATAGGTTTTCTACATTTTAAATACATCCAGAGAACGAAATAACGCCTATGTAAACGTGGCAGCATAACTGATATATTCTTTTCAAGATATTTCTCTCACAATAAAAATTTAATCTATTCTAATTCTGATAATCAAAAATATTATTATGTCATCGGAGTAAACATCAAATTATTTTAAGAATGGATCTTAAGAATGGATTTAATTTGAATCTATTAGAATGGTCGTATAAACCCTATACCATCAGATTACGTATGCGCAAATGAAGTATTTAGCCGGATAATTTAGAGAGATTTTACATAAACGACGGTTAGAACACTTTTGTATGCTTTCATTCATTAGAACAAATGTGCATGCTTACATAAAGCAAAGCACAATTGTGAATATTATCCTTTTTTGTTTAATATGTGTAGTTTGATTATATATTTATTACCAGGATATTTGAGTAAATATTTTTTTACATCTTCATATACATTCAGGGCATCGAAATCAACTCAAATATTAGTTTTAGTATTGGAGACAAAATTTATTATTTCGTCTGTAATATCTACGTACCGTTTCTCAGTTACTGACGTCTTTGTACTCGCACAATAACACTTCTTGGAAAGAGGGAGTTTATAAACAATTTATAGTTCAATATAAGAAATCAAGGTCAGATTGGTTCATGGCCTATGCCAACACCCACTTTACAAGTACTGTAATTGTCCCAGTACTGCAACGTAACAAGAAGACAGTAATACTCACAACCAATTGCAGCAGTCAAAGTTATTAGCCCCTTTGAAGTCAATATCAAGGAGGCAATAAATACTCTGCATCTGATCGCTGTGGTAATATTTTCCTTCTGTAGCACCAACACAATCTAGAACTTTTCTCACTACAACCTTATCATCCTAACTTTTGTAGAGTGTAAGTCAATGAAGAATGCAGATGTACAGAGGGGTGCACCACTGTACACTGCCAAAATAATGCTAATCTGATTTGCAGAAATACTTTATGTATATTGTGATAGTTTGAATGTTTCACTATTTAGTTTATTTGAATGAATATCGATAATAATGGTACAGTGTATTGAAAATAATAGAAATATTACACGTTCGATCACATAAGAAAATGTTTACATTTTCAAAATCAAAACTAATGTATAAAAATAATTTATATAATCAATACCACTATTGTAGCTAGAAGCTATTCTGGCTTCTAAACAGTTTAACATTTTAATTGTTAAAAACAATGCTGGTAAAATTGGAGTATTGTGAAATAAAAAAATATGTTTATTTGTAATAGAAAATTCTTTTGTAAAGATCAATAAGCAAAGCAATTCAACAGTACAACATATTACACAGTTGAAGTTGATTAAAAAGAATCCTGATTTGATCTTCTATTGCTCCTCTATAAATAAATATTATCCAGTATCCATATATAAAAATTGTTGCAATTAAGTGATTGAAAATATATTAAACTATATTAAATGTTTCTCCTAACTAAATTAATACAGTATTGGCCACTATAGAATCAAGATTTCCCAACATTGTCTACAAACAAAAACTCGCAAGAAAAATCCAATTTTAAGCAATTCTTCATAATCAACAGGGGGGTTTAATTTAAGAATGGAGTTGTAAAAATATCGAATGTTTCATTCATAACTTCATTAGAGGGGAGAACTTCCCTCATTTTTCATGTCTGCAGCAAAAATAGGAATAGAACAAGTTTTGAATATTTGCCTGCGTTTAAATGAACAATATAACGTTTATATGTCTTTTAATTAATGCATTTCATGACAAATTTTATCTTTTAGCAATCATATGCATTCATTCTTGTTCATAAATTTGATGAAGTACTTCGCAATTTCACTAAATTATTCTTTTCCGTAAGTTTAAATCTCACACTACTCGCACACTTACAGTTGTCAGTAAGTGAGCGTCAACATATAGTATAAACAAATTTGAACTTGAGAAACTTCTGATTACGTTAAC
This sequence comes from Caprella mutica, assembly GCA_947561585.1. Taxonomy (NCBI): domain Eukaryota; kingdom Metazoa; phylum Arthropoda; class Malacostraca; order Amphipoda; family Caprellidae; genus Caprella; species Caprella mutica. The sequence continues at coordinate 126,909 of CANNZV010000540.1, forward strand.
TCCCACTTTTCGAGTACTGTGAATCTTATTAAATATGGGTGCTTGACTTAGTTACGTTATATAAAATTCACTTCAATAGAACTGAATTATTGTTGAAAATAAAGAAGCAAACATTTAAAAGACAAATTAATTGGAGATTGATATTACAAAATATATAATTTGAGTCTCAGGTCAGTCGATTTAATCTCGGACTATTTATAGCCCTCAAAAGAAGTTTTATTAAAGTTTATGTTGTTCAGTGTTCACATAAATAGCAAGACCAAAAAACCTAGTTACCAAGGATATTTGAGTCTAACGAGTTGCTTGAGGTCGACTTTCAGAGAATAATCGGATCTCTGAAAAAGTTTTCAGAAAAAAATCGTGACTTTGATTGCCTGTTGGTTGAAGAGATTTCTTTTTACTATATTCTAGTTTACATGCCTTATAATTAACGTGTTATTAATAGTGTTTATTTTCTTTTAAATTAAGAGTACACACATTTGTCTGTGTTTTCAGATTTAGCACTCTTATGGTTTCAATTAGTTCATTTAGCAATCTTTTAATTTCAAGTCGTCTATTGAAAACTTTAGTTTTTGAATGTCAAATACTAAGCACTCTATTGTTTCTGTTAAAAATATAGGACAATGAATTGAGTATTCCCATTTTGCTTTTCAGCCTACCCTCCATAAAAATATTTTTTTGTTGATTAAACTTCACTGTCTTACATTCTTTCGCTCAGTTTCTTTTATAGCTCTGCTCATCTAATTTGGTTTGTCACTAAAAATTCCTGAAGTCTTTCACACTCACTATGCTTGGAAAGCTTAACAATGAAATATAAAATAAGAAGTAGGAATGTCTTGGTAAGCAAGTGCTGCTACTGGGAATAATTTACATAAATGCAATATATAGTTCTCTCATGTTTCATGAAAAGGCTACATAGAAAAAAACTGATTTGATTTTGAGAGGCGGAATGCATTTGTGTGAATAGCTGAAGAATTACAGATAAATAAAACATTTTCTCATAATCACATTGATTAATGCATTTCCAATTTATGTCAATATTATATGTTTATAATATCAATCCAATGAAACACAGAGATTTAGTTATGGGGCAACTAGAAATTAAGGAAATACACCACATTAATTTTTCTTCAAGAAATAATTAAACAGCCAAATAGTTTATATATATTTTCCTGACAACTATCTTATTTACATATCGACTGCTGAATTACTCCTCACCCTGTATGATCTAGTATTAAAAGTAAGTATCAATTTAGTAAATAAGAACTCTGTCAATTCAGTGAAATATAAGATCGCAAAGAAACTCATTTGAAAACTGGTTACTTTGGCTTCCCCCGTGGCTCTGACTATCAATGATATTGTAGACAATGGAGAGCTGCTGGCAAGAAATACAGAGTTTCTCACGATTACCTGACCTTGTTCATTGGATAATAAACAAAACAGTACTGGAACTACCCAATTGCAAAATATAAGAAAGAACTGAGCGCAGGGTTTAATACAAATTCAAATTTATCATTGCGATATAAATTTAGAATGCTTTTCATATTTATACATATGAAAGTATATATATCGCTAATTTATGTATTTATGCTAAATGTCGGAAAGTATGATCTATGGTGTTTATTCCATGAAAATACGTTTAAGTTAATCCAGGTAGCAAAGTTGAATGGGGAAACATTAACCCAATAATGTTATAACATTGATAAAAATTTTTGACAATTCGTTGATCAAAATAAAACTTTTGATACACAGAAATGTCCATCAAATTTTCACATTGTATTTTGTTTAGCGAAATGTAATATTTTCTTCAGCTGAATATCTCTCATGAGCTATTTGCAAAACCTGCAATGGAATTTTCCTGGGATTTATAATTTATACTGAGTAGGTATTAGGCTTATCCTGCGTAAGTACCGATGAAGATAAATTATCTCCTCGAACGATGTGAAATATGTGCTATGATGGTTTAAATACACATGCTATATGTACCACATAGAAACAGAAATTCATACTTTTACAAATAAAGCTGTAAATAGGTATCTCTCTCAAAGTTTCATAATTAGTATAATCATTAATCGAGAATCAAAAGTAATATAGAAATAAATTTCAATATACTCACATGGACACGCTATTCATGATCTTCTATATATAGTTGGTATTTGTTACACAAAAATTCTTTTCTATCATGTACTTGAGTAAATTTTATAGAATTATACTGAAATACGTACTTACTTTCACTGCAATTATATTTAAAGATCAAATATTTCTCCATTAAATATATGGAAATAACACGATAATTTAAGTAACCCATTCAAAAGAAGAAAGATATTCAGGTTTATACATAGATTCCATGAAAAATTTATCATCACTTACATTCAGGCTCACTTGAGAAGCATAAATAAGACAGAAGAAAGGTAGTTGTGTTTGCTTGAGGGACTTCAAAAGACACCATTGGGACTATTAATTTGAGTAGGAGAGAGCAAGCCATGGAAGAGGGCAAACGAAGACTCTTTGTGATGTTCAGGAATATCTTATAGCAAATTCACATCAATTTACTGGCAATGGTCTCGCTTGTTCCATTATCTGGATTTCATTTCAAGATTTTATATGATCATTATTCATTTAAATTTTAGATATAAAATGTATATTCTTCTTTTATTGTTGCTTATATATTTTTCAAATAGTATACATGTTGGATTTCTTCACTTACCATATTACATGTTTATTGTTTGATTTATTATCTCGATGGATAAATTTTGAAAAAAAAATATTGGGTCTGTGTGCCCAAAACAGTTATGTTTCTTCAGTCTTAAATTTTAGAAATATAGTGAACAATGCATAAGGTCATAAGTTTTAATCGAAACAGTAATGAAAGTATGCTGTTTTCAAGGATGACTCTTCTCTTATTGGTCGTAAAGAAGAAGGAGCCAAAAGGGGCGGAGCACTAAATCGTCAGGGTAACCGCCCACATTGACTCCAATTCATTGCGTATATTTATGAGTTGAAATAAATTTCAATTCAAATATTAGGAACTTTAGAACTCTCAACAAAGATGGTTGTGATATAGCTTGTTACAAACGCTATATTTTCTACTGTAAACATCTTGATTGTTTAATGACAGAACGTCTCGCCCCAAATTACTCTTATTGGTCCATTTCCATAGCCAATAAAGAATTAATAACTTTATAAACATCATTCTGATGAAGTTATCCGCAAGGAAAAATATTTTCAAAACTATTTTCATAGTGGTAGTAATTTATTGATATCTAACCGTATGGGTGCCATCCAATGGGACGAATCTCAACTAAAATTAAGATGAATATTGACTGAATGAATATTAGCTGGGATTAATATTAGCTGTATATTGGATGAATATCGGCTGAATGTTTGATATTTACGTGCAATTGAAAATATTTCAAATGATGATGTGGTATACGTGACAGGGTAATTTTTTCCACAATTTCTATACTAATTACAATTAAAGAAAAGAGTCAATCCATGATATTAAATAAATTTCAAATCTTTCAAAAATGTCGTTCAATTTTATCAATTCTAAAATTTTAATTTTTTTTCCTTTTCCAGAAATGTGTAGTATAGAAAAATAGATTCAAGTTTTCCGTTTTTCTTCCTAATATAATAACTGTATTATTACATAGAGTGTTACATGTATATCCCGAGAGAGCATTTAATGTTACCAATATAGTTTGTGAGTATTGTTTCAGTTAAATGTGTTTGGCGGTAAAAAAAAACACTACACTATGTTTCCTCTAACTTCAGTGAAAAAGCTGATTACTTTGAAGTTTAAATTGCTTCAAGTCAATCTCTCTGAATCTATTTCAGGACGTGGACTAATTTTGTTTTTGTTTATGTGGTTAAACTTTCAAGAGGGAAAGTACGGAGTGAAATGTGGATACGAACTGACAAAATACTTTATGATGTAAAGATTCTTTTAAATACATAGAGAGGTAGTTATGGTGAGGTCGTAGAAGTGTATAAGCGGAATTAAGATATTCTTATACAGCCCAACCATATTCGTATTTAATATTGATGTATAAGTATTAAGTATTTCAATCCCGACAAAATTAGAATTAAATGATTTCCTATGTATGTATGCATAATTACGAAGAAGTATATTCAGTTTCAAAAGACACTTACCTTATCTTTTCACCTAAAACATTTTGGCATAGGGATATATTTCCGAACTGTATAAGACCATGCAATTTCGAATTATTCCATTCCGTACTAAATTTAAACAACACTATCTCCTATACATAGGCACCAGTCATACACAATTGACAATAAAGTTAAAAGTTGGTATGCAATATATTTGGTATGTTAATAGGCCCTACATTTTCTATTCTCCAGAGCATCTTACCAATTTCTTGTCTCACTTCATCTAAAGGGCATCTATTTCCCTAATATTTGGTGAATGCATTAAATTTTTGTAAATTGAACATCTCGCTTAATTGAAGGCAATAGAAGTGACGAATGAGACGCTTGAGTGACTTACTGAATCAGCCAAAGATTGATGTTATACTGAGTACAGTGTAATAATTGCATCCATGCATCAACGGGAATATAGATTTGAAGGCTGACTACAGTGTAATCAATGTATCGACAGGAATAAAGAACTAAGGCCTGAGTAAAGTGTAAAAAATACATCCATGCATTAACAGGTATATAGAACTAAGGCATGAGTACAGTGTGATCAATATATCCATATATCAAAAGGAAAATAGAACTAAAGCCTGAGTACAGTGTAATCAATGCATCCTTGTATCAACAGGAATATAGAACTGAGGTCTGAGTAGAGTGTTAATCCAATCAACTAACTTTATATCTTTTACTAAATTTTTAAGTTTAACTTTTCCCTGCATTTATGTGATACTTTCCAATCTATTCAAGTGGTATTTTCCCCTCAATTTAAGTAATAATTTTCCCATCTCAAATTTCAATCAGCTTCTCACGTTGTTCACTCTTTAGGCAAAACGGTCAACCAATCACATGCCAGTATTCTAATAGCAGTCATTTGCATCATCAATCACGTCATTACTATCAGCTGACAAATGACTTGATCAACAATTGACTTTGGGAAATGATGACGTGTGGTTTGAATCGACGATTGCACTTGTTACATATGTGGAATAATGATTTTTGATGCTCATTATACAGCAAAACAAATTACTTCCGAATTCGATCCTCAATTATTTTGTGTGAGAGCATCTGTACAATAATTCTACAAGGTTAGGTTAGTGGACATGTTGACGGGTTGATTGGTGGTTTCTATAGTGAAAAAATATATGTTCTAATGTTTTTTTCTATTCCCACAAAGTGTTGCGCTATCTTTCGATTTCCATCGAAACTATCGTTATTGCAAATAGGCTGACGACAAATAGCAAATGTATATAGTAGAAAAATTTATATCATCACTGTGATTATTTTTAATTTACAAAACACAATTATTAACGTTTATTGTTTTCGTCACCTTCATATATTCTCTTGAAAAATTCGAAAATTTATATTCACAAAGCTCTTAAATTATCCTTTAAGATATCTGAGATATACCACAGTTACCACAGTTACTCTTCCCAGTGTCGATTCAGCATCATTGTATACTGTCCCACATTTCAGCTCTTTAATTCCCCTCCATGAGCCATCTAACATTTCCAGTCAATTGGTCAATGTTTGACTTAGACACAACAACCGAAGTTAGGAGATCGTTAAAATTACACTGCTTGGTTAGATGCTACTTCTTCGGGAGATAACTGGTGTGAACATTCAGATGATAACGAGGATCAGGAGGATAGTCACTAATTATTGATAAAATTAAGATCTTTGCCTTCAATCGATTATTTCATTCCACGACTTTAGGATCATTTTATAAGTATTTTATAAATTTAAAATATTAATTCATTATGAGGTATTATGATAATTATATATTAGTTAATAAATATATATGAAACATAATAAAAAATAACCGAATAAAAATATTTCTAACTCAATGATATTATTTTATACTTTTTTTTGAAAGTTTAAAAAATAAATAGGAAAGAAAGGTAATATATATTAGTTACACATATTTCAACAAGACCAGCTAGTGAATGGAAAAATAAATTTATGCCAAAAGTATTGACCAAACCTGGACACCTTGTAATTGTGTTAGGTAGGTAGGTAGGTAGGTTGTCTGCTGTTTGTTAAGTTGTACTCAGAAGAAGAAATGTTGTGTGAGATTAGTTCATGTTTGACTGTTGTACAGTGAGGTTCTCTTTTGTGCTCCCTGTGATTTGTGTTTCCTGATTTTTCTGTTTAAAATGTATATAATATGTGTATACTGTATTTCCAAACGTAGATACATGAAAAATTGAACATTTGTAAGAAAAAGCTGAAGCCATCCTAGGTGAGCATTATCTGTTTTATATCTTTGTTGAATGTGGCCGATTGTTATACTAGACTAGTGGTTCCTTCAATGGGGTGCCCAGCAGCCCTTTGGGGCCTGGACTGTTTATAGGGGGTACCTAGAAATTGGTATGGCATTTTATGTGTTACTTATAAGTTCGATTTTTGCTGTTGATTTCATTCAGAATATACATGAAGTACATTTAACAATTTATCACATTATTGTAACAAAAATTACCTATTATAATTGTAGCTTTTCAATCTATTTCATTGCAATACAATGCCTGAGAAAAGCAAGGGATGTGAATGAAAAATACTTTAAGAACCACTGTACTAGACAGATGTCAGACCTTGCCTAAACTTAACATACAAAAATATCTGAATGACCTGACATTGCAACTTTTCTACTTCAACTGTACATCATTCATGGTTTCAGAATACATCAACAAAAAACAAAGTGCATCTTCAATTACCTTTACTAAGGGTAAGCACACAAGGGGTTATTCAGAACCCAAGTTTCCTGTTTTCTAAATGTTTAGGGACATGTCCCCTACAATACATTTATATCTCATAACATTCATCATAGATTTATTTCTCATAATATTCATCATAGATTTATTTCTCATAGAATTCAAAATAGATTTATTTCTCATAATATTCATCATACATTTATTTCTCATAGAATTCATCAAAGATATATTTCTCATTACCTTCATCATAGATATATTTCTCATAATATTCATCATAAATTTAATTCTCAATATTCATCATAGATATATTTCTCATAGTAGTCATCATATATTTATTTCTCATATAATTCATCATAGATTCATTACTCATAATATTCACCATAGATTTATTTCCCATAGCATTCACCATAGATTTATTTCTCATAATATTCATCATAGATTTATTTCTTTTAATATTCTTCATAGAGACATGCGCTTTCAAAACGTTTAGTTACCTTCGATGTTTTTCTTCGTAAACTAATACCGATTAGAATCTTCACTTTAATTAGAATTTATTTTGTTGACGAATTTTCATTGGAAGAGTATTTTTTATTTGATAATGAAAGACTTGTAGATTAACAGAATTAATGGAAGTATAAAAGTGTACTCTATTGCAAAAGGTAATCCATAATATCCAAGGAATCGTTCCTTTTTGCCAGGGATAAATAATATCAAAATATAGCTTCAGCATTTCCTGTTATTGAATCAACAAGTTATGTATGATCAGAGTCACTTGATAGTTTATGTTACATATTGCATAATATCGTAAGATTAAATAAATTTCATTGAATTTTATGTTCATTATGCTTTAATTAAGATACATAATGAAGGTATAGGTGAAATGTATATTCAGAATTTAAAGCTTTGAAAAATGAATATCTTATCTATTTTTTTAATAGAGATACCTGTTTGTGATCATATTTACTAAATTATTAATTACACTTGATACGAAATTTCAAAGCGTCGCTGTACTCGGACGTTTGCAGTTCTCAGAAAGTTGGTTGTAGTCAATGATAGGTTTGAAAAGAAATTTTTAAATAACTAATTGTTATTTATGTCCATCTTACTATCACAGACAGTGTCCTAGTACTGATATTCTCTCCTCTATGAAATACATTACAATAGTTCATTGGCTACTTTTACCTGCTATAAATAACTTCTTGGCCTCTTTTAGTTTCAAATTATGCGTTAAATTTTCATCTTGAAAGCCATAAGAATTTATTATTCAGTACACATATTGTGAGTGAGGAAGTAGAGAAAAATTACTGGGGAAAAGATCTAAACCATATCTTATTGCATATTCTGATCATCAGCTAGTTTCAGTTCCTTTTTCATTACCAGGAGCAGCATAATAGCGGGAGGAAGGCAAAACACTTACTCCTGCACCTCTGTCCACTAGCATTTCTTCAATAATGAAGTGTCGGGAAACTTGAAGTGTTAGAAAACATTTAGCAATCATTGCATCAATAGAATTGCTTGATATCTTAACTTTTTCTTCAAGGTTTTTCTTTTTCTTGAAACAATTTCTTGTCAGATATCCTCGTTTCTGAAAAAAATGACACAGATTGTCAGTTTTTTTAATTGAGCTACCCCCATCAAATCTACTTGCTGTCGAAGTAAAATTCTCAGTTTTTCTGCCGTACTTCTTGAACAAATTGTTTTGGTAACTTCCAGATTTCGAAAGTCTAGTGGTCATGATCTCATATAGCATCTCATATATATCTTGTCGGAATTCGCAGACAGAAGAAATTCCTGGTAGTCATTTGGTAGAGAGTGAACAAAAATGTCTCTTATCCAAGTTTGCTTGTTTCATGTAGCAATTTTAGGATAAACCTGCTCAACTAAACCAATGATTCTCTCTCTATAAGGCATAAGCCACTAAGGACTCGCTGGAAAATTTTGAAATATTCCACAGATTCGAGACGTTAGACTCTTCAAATAGTTGTGCCTCATCCAATAATACTTTTTTGATCGAAGCAAATGAAGCCAGAGTAGTAGTCCTAAGTCCATATTTCCAACATCCAATAATGATGGGAAAACAAATTCTTGAGTAGAATCGTCCCACTTATTTGCAACGCTAATTACGTTCAAAATAAGTTATGTAATCACAAGTGAATCAGACTGTTTTTTAGGCACAGGTTTCACTCTTATAGTCTCAGCCATTTCGACGATAAAGTTTCTCACACTACTGGAAAACCACCTCAAAAATATTAATACAGCTCTTAGCAAAACTATTCAGAGTACGTCAATTCGAAAACATGACCAAACTTAACATTGATGGGGGAATGACGGCTAAAAAAAACGATTTTAAGTTAGTATATTTCAAACCTATTACAGATGCACACATTTTCTTATATATTTTTCATTGTTGAACACTTCTTCATCCACTTTTACTTTGTTTAGTTTTATTCTTTTTTGTGAATGTTATAAGGAATTTATTGATGGGTGGTGAAAGTGGCTTTTGCACAAATAGTTAGAAAACCTAAAAATGATTTGTTTCTGATCTTTTCATGTTAATTTTAATTTAAATACATAATTATTGTTTGCCGTTTGCCAATGGATGTGTAAATATCAAATGATGATATTCTATGAAGAAAAAATATCGAAAAGACAATTTATTATTATTTTATAACAGTTTTAGTGAGGACTGGCGCGCACGGACCAGTCTCTAGGTTACTGAGCAAACTTTTAAAGGCTAGGTTACTAGGGTTAACAGGTTGAGGTTTGCTAACTACAAGACAATATTATAAATTAGATCACCTGATCAGAGTTTCTACATACAGTAATGTACTTATGTTTTAGTATCGTTACAAAATATTTAAAATTATGTGATTTATCAAATAAGAATAATTTTATATTTAAACCATTCCCTCATTTCTCTATATATGCAGTTCAGCAACAGAGAATTCACTTTAATTTCATAGCATCAGATTTGACTCTCGTGGCTGTCCTCAAAAAATGAACTATTGTGACACTTGGAAATTAATTCATACACACTGAAATATAAGATCAATTTTACTCTCAAAACCTTACAATTTTCAAACAAAATGTGAAAAAGGAGGGAGGATTTGAAATGTGACCAAATTTCTAGGAAAATATTCATAATTTTTCACTAAGAATCAAATACTGGTTGAAAATACCAATATGATACTAGTAATGACACGCATCTAAACAGCGTCCATCGCTTTATTGCAGATCACTGATCACTATTTTGTGAATAATTTTAATAACATTGATCGTACAGTAGTGAAATTTTGGTCACTGGAAGATTGCTTCTATGTTAGTATCTAGCTGAAATATTTTTTTAGATAATTGCAAACTATTAGGCCAAGAGAACAAGTACTCAACAAAAGAGGCAATGTAGGATTGGATTGTTAGGTTTACACCCTCTGGAACTCGGAAAGGGGCAATTAACGTTTTACCAATGATGCCCGCTTAAAACATAAATCCACAGCCGCCTTGTTGACGACGAAACCAGTGTGAATAAACAGCTCCAGTAGGATCCAAACTTTAACCCATACATCCAGACAATCAAGTGTGGCTATTCCCTCATCTGTTAAAAGAACAAGTAGGAAATTTGTTTACATGTAATTCTGTGTACATCTGATGCCTTTTTCCTTTTGAGTCTTGTCCATTGGAGGTCTGGAAATGGGCACCCCCGTTCCTTGTCGTCTCATTTAAGACATCGTTTAGACGAATAACCAATGACAGCCTTATCGAAAATGGAGGCATTAGTGTTATTTGGCTGTTTTATAACCTGCCTGGGTAGTTTTCGCATATTTCGAGAGGAAAAAGTTCCACTGTAGAAACTATGTTATTCTTATCCCTCCCAAATTCATTAGCTAAATCTAGAAGAGTCATCCCTTCTGCAGGACCTGTTACAATTTTTACTCTCTCGGTAGAAGTTAATCGCCCATTTTTTGGCTTTTTCACAGAGCTGCAATAAACTGATGGACAGTTAAAATGTCTTCAAAATACATTAGCGTTCAAAAAATATTTCTGCAAGATACTATCATAGAAGCAATCCTCCAGTGACCTAAGTTTCACTACTGTACGATCAATATTATTAAAATTATACACAAAATAGTGATCTGCAATATAGCGATGGACGCACTTAAATATTAAAATATATTCATTGTGGTTTGATTCATCAAAGTTTCAAAACACGTTATGGTGGAGCAATAGAAGATTGAGAGAAAAAGTAATGGTACGTTCCTTCATTATTCTTTGAGGTTTCACCGTATCTTCCTCTCGGTATTTTCAACATCAAGCTTTCTATACTATATATATTTTATAGAATAATTCCCGTGTGTATAATTTTTTTGTAATATTTCTCTTCGCAATCAACTTACAGGAGAACATTTAATACAGGTATCTCTGAAATCAAGCCATTAGTCTAGGTACGTAAATTAGATTGTTGATTACATCACAAATTCAGTGAGAATATCATAATAACATCTGAGCACCAGTCAAAAATGCTCGCTACGTCTAAAAAGAAGTGCATAGTTGTTCCAGACCAAATTGCTTTCAGGGTTTATAAAAATCTGATAATTAGAGCAGCGGGAGATGGCACTTGGACCTCAATATCTAACCAAACTTTATATAACAAATGGAATTGTTCGTAAAACATTAGTCACTAATATCATGAATATTAATAAACCAGAATTAGGAAGGAAATACAAAATATAATTTATTTTTACATGTTTTCGATTAGTGAATTGTAGTTCGTTTTGAAAATATAGAATAGAAATTTTATAACAATAGTTTTTGTATTTTTAGCTTAAATATAACTCTTGGATTAATCAAGATAACATACTTTCTTAAATTCACAGATTTATTTTCTAAACACTAGACCTAACTCTTTTCTGATTATGATTTTAAAATCGGATAGAAGAAAGTAAGGGGGATAATTATTGAAACTTATTTTAATTATATTTACGGTAAGGGTGTAAGGTTATAAGCATTCAGCATCGTAAGATACATAATACATATAATCAAATTAACTGCTGTTTTTATTACTACTTATTCATGTATTTATATTTTTAACATTGATACCATAATTTTCTCTCTTTCCTAATGATGTATACAAATCTTATTTAAGTATATTGTAATATTTCCGGGATATTTAATTTCCCGGAAATTTGGGTCGCTCTTGATTATTAGTGAGCAGAAATATCGTTAGAAGTGTATTCAATACAGGAAAATCCCAGACATGAGCAATTTATTACTGTAATATTACAAGATCAAATCTTTCTTCCTAAGATTATTGCAACAATGAAGCTCTAAGAACAAAACTCCTTACAAATCCTAATTTAAGATTTTGTTTTCAAAACCTATGTTCTCGCATTGTTCTTTTCATGAAAGTATCTGGTGTGGCGGTGTCATCTTTCGACACGTCTGCCCCTTTCAATTAACGGAAACCTGTAACTCACTTAATGTTTCCTTCCAAATGTCAGACAGAAATATCTACTCCAACTAGTCCAATTGATAACTTTTGATTGATGAAACCTTTTCCGATCGTCTCGATGAGTTACGAGAGTTCAAATGAGTGGGAAAACAGAGATGTAGAGGTTCATCAAGTTAAAGAACCTATCTGCAGTTTACATAATAGGGAATATTAAACAAGCAATGTATAATAGGAATAAACTAGTGTAAAATATAATAAGAAACCAAGCACAGTATTCGATATGAAACAGCATCCAATATGCCATAGAAGACGATATAAGGCTACTGTGACCTAACGGCTACTGTGCCTTATCGACTACTGTGCCTTGACGACCACTGTGTCATATCGGCTATAGTGTCATATCGGCTACAGTGTCATGTCGGCAACTATGTCATACCGGCTACAGTGTCATATCAACAACAGTGTCATGTCAGCCACTGTGTCATGTCGGCTACTGTGACATTTCGGCTAATTTGTCATTTCCGCTACTGTGTCATATTGGCCAATGTGTCATATTGGTTACTGTGTCATATTGGCCAATGTGTCATATTGGTTACTGTGTCATATTGGCTACTGTGTAATATTGGCTGCTGTATTATATCGACTGTTGTATCATATAAGTTACTGTTTCATATATGCTACTGTGTCATATCTGCTACTGTGTATCTACCCTGATTACCAATTACATTCCAGGTTGCTGCATAGCTTCGTTCACATACATTATTAATGTTTGCTAACCTTTTCTCTTTGTTGACATTGGAAGAACGTTACATGGTGCATTAACAGAAGCCATGTGAAGTAATGTACTTAGCAAACAATTTGGATAACATTAGAATGTTTCTATATGTTTTGAAGCCGATAATAGTTATTGTCGCTAGTTATGTAACAGTACTTAATATTGGCAATACTCTCAACAAGGTGGCTTATATGACAGTCCACAGTTTAAAATGTAGGCAAATTCTTTACCATAATCGCTCTTTATCTTACAAATGTCATCATCAAATTTCATTTTCCTTTTATATCACGTATTACAATACATCCCCAATTTTCATAGTAATTTAGATTGTTGTAGAGAGACTTTTTCATTCTGCCTAATGCAGAAATCATGTCAATACAAAGCTGTCTGCCATCAGCACGTTATTATTGTCTCTTTGCATCGGTCACATGAATAATGATGCTATCAATGTCCATAAAAAAGGTCCACTTTCATCTCTATTGGATTTCAGACAGATTAGCCTTAGTACCCAGGAATAATGTTACGGTGGCTCATCGAATATTGAGTGGGGACATAACGTAATCTGTTGACCTGTTTAGGTAAAGCTAAATTGTCTGTAAATACGAGACTGACTTAGCAATCCAACCTAAACCACCTGATAATGAGTAATAGGTATAGGAGTTAGATAGTGTTGTATAAAGAGATTAGTGTTTGTAGTAGCTGCCGCTCTGTAAAGATATAAAAGTCTGAGTTTCAATCCTTACCTGAGATGGTAAGCAATTCCTATTTGTATTCAGTGACATATACCGATTCATTTGATCAACCGTGTGTAGCGTACCGAGTGTCGACTTTTAAACTTATTGGACATGAGACTATACAGAGAAACGTTAAGGTGGGGTCAAAGATGATTACCTAGGGTCTCCTTTTAATCTATCGCAGTGAATCAGGCAATATTTTTAGGAAATAGAAAATATTGCAACTGAAACTTGTCTGAATATTCAACTCAATCATAAAATGAATGTTAGTCTCAACGAAGAAATAAATCTAATCTGTGTAATCTGTCAATTTCCAAGGTATGTGATGAAAAAGTGACTTAGCTTACAGATTGAAGAGGGAAATGATGTCTATATAACTTGACAATTTAAAACTTGGCAGTTCAAGAGAATGATCCTAGCATTCTCCTCTGAGACTCACATTAAAAAGCTAAGTTCGTTCTCATGTGCTGAAATATTTTTCAAATCTAATCGAGAGATAGTCTAGTCATCTAAGACTCTTTCTGGTCAATTAAGGTTCTTTATCTTATTGAAAGACTCTCAATAAGGTGGATTGCAGTCAAAGAGAAGTCAAAAGGCGATGTCTTGCTCCTGAAGAGAAAGACTGATCTACAACAACTCACCACTGATGGACTAGAAAATGTAAACTGCATAATTTAATTATATTTAGGTATATACAGTAATATTAAAATTTCTAGATGTAGCACCTACTTTCAATCAATTGATAAAATATTCAATATCTTTTTCATTTAGCTATCAAGTCTAGCACGAAATTTCATGTTATTATAAAATTCAAAAGTAAAGTATTTTGTTCAGAAAGATAACATAATTCAAAGGATAAATATAAAATGTTTCGTATATTCACTTTTTCATATTTAAATATCAATGTTGTGGGTTCAAATGAATAGAGCGTGGTGTTAAAAAATTAGGATAACATTGATGTATATTTCTTTCAGCATAACAAGAGAATAACTTCAAGTTCTAGCTTTAAATTCCACATTTCTGAAATTATTCTTCATTTCAATTGAACTAAATCCTAATATCGTTTTATCAATTGCTTCATATTTGAGAGAAAGTCTCGATGTGACCATAGAAGATTAATGGAGTCTGAGGTTTGCACGAATGGGAACATCAAACGATCCATTCTGAGAAAAATATTTCATCATCTCATAGGAAGCTGAAAGAGCGTCTTGCAGGACTGAATTTGTTCGTGAAGATTCGGGAATAATCTTGGAAGTTTATAGCTGAGATCTTTGATATTCTTCAGAAAAGTTGTACTGGAGTTGATTTCATCCATTGGGATTAGAAATGAAACACGAGTGGAATACTTTTTTTTCGAAAATCATCAGGTGTAATTTTGCTCTTGAAAGTTTCTTCTAATTTAAATGATATGGTAGTACACAGACCAATAATTATGAGATCAATAACCAATAATTGTTTCTTTTCGTGAAATAGAAAACCATGAAAAAACATCATACATAGATAGACTTTCCTCTGACTATACATTCAAACCACCAGTACTAATGTTCTCTAGCGCACACTAAGCAGTGGGTACACGTGCCTCACCAAACTGATTATATGCCACATCAAACAGTTTCACACTCAGTTTCTCTAGCATTCTTTCCGGAGGCAAACAAGTGTTGGGTCTCCATTTCGAACACAAACCACTCTAACAGATTTTCCATTCTCACGATCGTATGAAGCGCGATGCGAAATATGCATTTGTTTCCATGTGTATCATGTGCACAGAAAAGACAATTGCCAAGACAACTGGATCAGAAAAAGAGAACTTTGATAAAAGACAGAAGGAGGACTCTCACTTTGATATTCTATCTTAGTTGAAATTCAGAAGTGAAATTGTACTATGTTGTTATACAAAAATTACTATTTGAAACTTTTCTAATCCACTTTTAAGATGTGATTTGACAAAATGATTAGTTAGTAAATTTTGGGATTCACCTGGCTAATGTATTTGATATAATTGATCTGGTAGCTTTTTTATACCATTTTCCCTTCCTCTTGTTTGTATTAAATTTATCAAATGTTGTATAAATATAAACAATTCAAACATATATTGTTTTTAATAGAAAATATTTATTTTATTTCAACCAAATAGAGACATACAGATTACAGACTAGACAGATTGTTCCCACAAAATCTATTCTATAATAATCAAGTAGCTGCCTAACATAAAAATGTCAATATTTAGATAGCAAATTTTATTCATATAATATGTACATAAAAGAAGTAAACATATACACTATACTTTAATGTATGATTATAGTTTAATGTATGATTATAGGGAGGAATCAAATTATAAATGTTATAAATTATTAACTTGTTATTAAATAATAGAAAAAATATTAGGAGAGATAAAATTTTCATTGAACATAATTATATTCTAATATTCTTAATTCAGAATGAATCAATTTCAAGTAATATTTATATTATTCATTATATACAATATATATAAAGCAATAGTGATAGATTAATTGGATATTGAAATCATTAGCTTTACATAATATAAGAAGTTAATTATAACTTCAAGGGAATGTTTATTAAATTCTTGTCATCATTTGTTTTAATTAATAAGTAATATTATAATATATACTGTCAGTATCAATCAAGTTACTTAATATACAATAAACTTTAATACTTCCTATCATTTTAATAAGTTTCAATGCCAATTGATAATAATAAAATATTATTTGCATATAGCTAGTTGAAAAGAAGTTATTATAATATTATCATATTAATTTCTTAATATTTACACAAAGATTTATCCAAAAGATTATAATTATTAGTATCAAAGAAGAATAGAATACAATTTCATCATTTTATTTATTAAACTAATTCCTTTAACTATTTACCATTCAGTAAACAAAATTTCATATTCAGTTTAAGTGACTAAATATGAACACAGGAACGATAGAAAGTTAAATATTCCTACATTTATTTAATTTAATAAAATAATTTATTTTAGTTTCTCTTCATGCTACTGATCATCTTCAATGCATTAAAAAGAACTGCAAAAATGTTTTTAATTAAATTATTTTTAACAGGAAGTTATTTTTCTTCTCAATTGTGAGATCAAAAGCTGTCCAAATTCTTCAGATTTCAAACAACACGTAAACAAAATCTGGAGAATGAATTACAATGAACGTAACCGAATTGATGTCAGGTGACTTCAGTTTGGAATACTTGTAAAAAGAAGATCTCTTCAATTAATGAAAGTAGATATTTGTGAGTCAATGTTTTTTAACGGATCTGCTTGTTATATTAAAATCTTCTGTCCTATTATAGAAAACAAAAACTGATGGTTCATCAGATGAAAAAATAACTGCAAAGTAGTATACATGATGTGCTACACTCTAACCAGCGCATTTAATATCAACTTCTTCACCACAAACTATGTTCTAGGCTATTTCAAGTATTCCATCTTAGATCAAACATGTTCAACAGATAGTTCTCCGCTTTCCAAAACAAGCATGTGATTTATGGAGCATAGATTCGAAGTTATCATATTAATTTCCGTCCGCAGGAGTCATTAATATTCTCCCGTATTACAGAGACGCTCCTCATGTAATGTTCAAATTGTCTCATAAGTACTTCAAACTAATATAAACTTTCTTAATATTCTTAATAAAGAATGTTACCGCATTCAATTTGTCAGCAGAAGCTTGCTTCAGATAATCAAAAGAGCTCTCGAACTTCAATAATTGTGAAACAACGTCTGAATTTAACTGGACTTGGAATTCATTTAATTGTATATTTATATAGAAACGGTAGAAAGTAATACAGAGTAATACAATTGTGCTGATAATCTAGCATTTGGTAATCCCAGGTAAGGAAATATTATTTGGTAATTATTATTCTCTTGTCTGGGTACTCCATTAATATCCCAGGAGAAAATTCTTCTTGCCCATTTTAATAGGATGGCCTTCATGTCCATTTAATCCTTTATTTATGACTAGAAGAATAACATACGTGTCTTCCATTAAATAGATGAAAGGATACATAGGTATTCGCACCTTCAATTCTTCTAATTCAATCACAGTAAATAAGTCGATAGAGTGTATCTGCTGAGACAAACACAAGAAAAACGACTCTCTAAGTGTCGGAATGAGATGTTTAACGTAGTCGTTTGTCTTCATCTCCTATGAGAGTGTTAAAAATTCCCTTTTCTCTCATCCCTCTTAAAACCAATAACCAGTTGAAAAATATCACCGAAAGATTTTCGTATTGTCCATTACAGTAAATATTGATATAATTTTAGCATAAATTATAAAAAAATTCAAACATTGGGGAATGTCAGATGAAAGAAGATAGACTAACTTCTTGAAGTTTATGATGAATTTCGAATTATCGGTAAGATATAATGTATTCCCAATTTAATTTTTCAATTGGATTCAACGAATAAAAAGATTAATCCTGATAAATTTTTATTGTGAGAACAAAGAAGATTAAAATGTGGCATCACTATCTTATAGATCAACCTAAACTTGCAATATACTACACTCAGTGATATCATTAAATTCTATCATGTAAAGCCAGCGCAAACTTCAGTACGAGGCGTCAATTCCAATAATAGAAACGTTCGATTCCAATCTCTCAATTTATTTTGATTTTAAATGAGGTAGGTTATTTTGATTCACTTGAAGTAAGCTGATTTCAGTGCACTAGGTAAATAGCACTCAGGACACTCAAATACGAACATCGATAATGTTCATGAATTTGCATCACTAATATGTTCTGGTTATTATTAGCTTCCTGTGGACAAAAAAAAATATCGACTAATTAGCTACTCCGTTAAAAAATCCTAACACCGTTTTTTTCTAAGTATTATTGGTGAGAATTCAAAATTTGATTCTGCACTCAAAATATATATTAAATGTTTGTAATTTTCTATGACCCCTTCATCACACTCAAATCAAATCATACTCCTCTAAAATTGTATTACAATAACTCAAAATCAAAAGATTATACCATTTATTCTTCTACAGTTCCAACATCATTTTCTATGTGCAGAAACAGTTATTATATTTACTGATCTAGAACTACACACACATAGCAATATTATACCACAAAGAAGGCAGCACTCGATCATAATTATTATGGAAGTCTGCCTGTTTAGAGTTTTTAACAATGAATGAGAGTATCGATAGCGTCATTTGATCTTGAAATGCCAACATAATTAGTTTAGGTCGTCTGTCTCCTGACAGGACAACACTTTGACCAAACAGTACATTTTTTAGGTCATTTATCTTCGTTGGATTTATCGAATGACTCGGGTAGTCCAGTGAGGGATTATTGAAGACAAAAAATAATTAATTGGTCGCAAGGGAGATTTGGGATGAAAGCATAGATCCTATGAATTAGTCCTTTCAAATATTTCAGAATATAGTTTTCATGGCACGTCCAGTCTACTTATTTGAAGGAAATGTAATATGAATAAGAAACTTACCAAATAAGTTTTTATTTGTAAAAATAAGAATACGAATCATAACAATTAATCATCATATTTTCAAAAAAGAAAACGTAGCTTCAGAATATAATCTCCATGATGGTCTTTTTGTGCCAAGTTTTTTTAAAGATTTTTACGACTACAAATTTCTCGCTAAGTTCAGTCGAATTTTTAGGCAATAAATAGTAGAGGAGTTTCCAAAAATATTGAGTGAATGTTTTCAATAACCGCGAAGTCTTTCTTTGATTCCAGCAATTGAGAAACATATATGAAACTGTCAGAATTAAAACTGAATCTGCTATTTAAATGAATTACTGTCATTTATTATTGTGTTATTACCATCATAATTAAAGAAGATTAAGAGATATGAGTTATGGGGGGCCATAGAAGATAGAGGGTAACTTCTTCTAAAATGTTAGGTGTATTTATCTGTTATTAGTATATTAATTTAACTCGTCAGAAGGAATTCAAAAAAAAAAATTTCCTACATTATGTATAAATCATTCACAACCCAGGTTTGGCCAATGTTGTCCCAATATTGTACCATAATTGCCAATGTTTCCTAAAATTGTCCCAAGGGAAATTGCTAACGGGGAATACGATTAAACATTAAAATGTTTAATTCCATTTGAAATAATTACCCAAATCGAATGCAGAACATTTCCCACCAATCCCCATTCCTGTGTTCAAAAAATCTGCAGCTGAGTGTTGGATTCCAAAAAAATACAATTAAAAGTTTTTATTCGTTGCGGCGTTTGAGAGAAATTAGAAAAGAGGATGTCAACACCAGCTCTGAAACATTTCGATTATTGGGATAGAATGAAGGAGAAAGTGAACCTGTTGAAATGTAAATGAAAACATTTCGATTATAAAGATTAAAAGAAAGAAAAAGTGAACCATTTTACCGCTGTTGAAATGTACAATACAAAATATTCGATTATTGAGATAGATTGAAAGAAGATAAAGTATAAAAAAAATAGTGATTTCTCTTTTGAATTTTATTGTGCGAGATGACATTTCAGTAAGATTTAGTGATATTATAATGAATTTTACCCAGGATTAGATTAGAAGTTGAGAGAATTTTTACAATTTTTAGATCTATTGAAACTCTTAACAATTTACCTGACATTTTATGTAACCCCATGTCCAATTTCAGTTTTAAAAAGGACTATCGAAAAAATTGTTTAAATCTTTATGACCCTAGTTATTAATGATAGGATTTTACTTATTTTTTATCCACTTATTTCACTTTGACATATTCAAACCAGTATCTTAGGTAGGTTTTATATTTGAGATAGGTCTTATATTTCAAAGTAGGTTATGACTTTATGTAGGTTTTATATTTGAGATAGGATTTATGTTTCAAAGTAGGCTTATGACTTCATGTATGTTTTATACTATTAGATAGGTTTTATGTTTTAAAGTAGGTTTTTGATTTTACATAGGTTTTATACTATTAGATAGTTTTTGTGTTTTTAAAATAGGTTTACAAATTCAAGTATATTTTATACTTATAGATTCTATAAGTTAGTGATAGACTTTTAAAGAATCAGACTGTTTCATATTTTAAACATTGTATTAGGTTTATATTTTTGTATTTTTTATAAACAGAATTTCAATAAACAATAAACAATAATTCTAACGATAAAACATTTTGAGATGATAGTATTAGTATTTTATCATGGAATTATTGCTCTAAATGCTGTTTTAATTTTTAAAACAATTTCTATTATTAGTATTTATCAGGGTGTTAATACTCTCAAATACTCGTACAAAATGGATTACCTAAATTCAGATTTTTTTATAAAAATCTTTCTTTTATTTCAACTATCTAGATATTAATTAAATAATAGTAATTCGAATTTAATTAATAGCTTATAATACAACTCAATCACTACTAATTTTGTGTAATATAATTATTATTTGTTCTTTGATTTCCGATTGTAAAAAAACTTTTATTCTATCGATCTTTTGCCAATACTCTTCCTTAACCTTCCTCATCAAAAATTAATTTTTCATCACAGTGTTTTTTCTGTCTGTAATATGATTTTCTCTGCATACAAATGAGCTCTTTTCTCATTTCCATTTATATTACATTAATCCCGAAGATGTAACATAATTGGAGTAAGATTTGAAACAGACTTAGATACATACGCATACAGGAACCTTCACGTAAACATGTGTCATTAGGGTTGTGACAATATGATCATAATAATATGATCTGCAAATGATTTAAATATTATTTCTTTTTTACTGAAACAATGTCACCTTTCAGTTATTATAATTAGGTACATTTAACACGAAATTATGAAAATCGGTTACCAGTTGTCCGGGTACGAGTTGTCCTGTATACCAGTTGTCTGTGTACGAGTTGTCCTGTATACCAGTTGTCTGTGTACGAGTTGTCCTGTATACCAGTTGTCTGCGTACGAGTTGTCCTGTATACCAGTTGTCTGTGTACGAGTTGTCCTGTATACCAGTTGTCTGTGTACGAGTTGTCCGGGTACCAAGTGTCCTAGAGCCGGGTAGAATGAGGAGGAGATGAGATTACACTGGATTGGGACATGAAGACTCCACTTTCAGGAAAGAATTATTACCGATATACTATGTAATTATTCATAAATTTTCTATTCCCCGATAAAAATAACAGATTTTTACTGTTATTAGTATTGGTGTAACTAAACAATCCACACAAGGTCTATGTCTTCAGATTTATTAATTTATTGTTTATTAATGACTATTATATTGCATTATAACCTACATCTAAAGTGCTTAAACTCCTTTTGTAATTAAACTAATTTCTGCATAGAAAATAACAATCTACATTGGTTGAATAAAAGTTTCAAATAAATATAATTAATCATATATTTTTTCCTGAATTTAATATTATTAAATTGTTCCTGTTGATAAATATATAAAAAAAATTGCAGACATATAAACACAAATATATACAAATGCTTAAGGGGGAGGATTATTCATATTCTAATTCGCCAATAAAATAAAAAAATTGAGATACGGTTTCTGTACAATGTGTAGTGTGTACAGCCAATAATTTTAAGATGAGGGAAAGTGTCAATTTGAATCATCTGCAATTCGTATTTTTTATTGTATATATTTACTCTACCAAATATTCATAAATAGAAAAATATTCATTTGACAATGTAAAAAATTAGCATGTCGTTTAAAAAATAATATATAAATAATTTTTAATGCTAAATATTACAACCACTTCTTTCAAATAGAACATTAATTTTAAATTTTTTATTTTCTTATTCTTCAACTTTCACGAACATATTTTGTAATTTGAATACCGAGAGACTTTTAATTGAATACAACTCTTCAAATTAAATTAATGTGCAGTTATTTACTTCAATATTAACGAGAAAAAGATTTATTTTTCAATATTATTTATCGAAGCAATATGAAAATTCCTGGATATTAAATAGAAATTATTATGGTTGTTCAATTTAATTGAAGCCAAGTAAATAATTTGCAAATTACTCCTCATCTATACTCTAAATTAGAAAAATTAATAAATACCACCAGAATAAATTTTATTTTGGATGTACTATGAAGGATTATGGTAGAACCCAAACTATTATTATGCATTTTCAATTCAATTACAAATAACATCTTCATTTATTACATGTATAAAAAACATTGTGATTTATTTTTGAAACAAGGGAACCATTACTTAAAATATTTTAATTGTTTTTGTGCAAAATATAAAATTTAACAAAATTGTAGTTTTTTTCTTATTTCTATCCATCTTTATCTATCTAAATTTAAGTCTATTCTACCAAATCAATTTGCCGATTTCTACCGCAAAAGAATAAATTGTAGCAGCTCCTTTGACACTTTTCCTTTGGTTTTAGGATTTATAGTTCACACTCCAGTGACTAAAAGTGATAACTTCGCAGTTAATATTTCAAAGAGAAAGATGGCGATGGAGAACCATCAGCGGAGACTGAAAAAAATGTACTTACGAACAAACGCAAAGCAAATTGACACTCACCATGTTATAGTTTTAATCGAGCTACCATGGAACAATGAAGAAGGTAGAATATAGAGTATACAGTATACACATTAATGACCTCACAGCAAAAAGTAGGCATAAAATGAGTTGTTTGGTAATGACAAAGTAATCGAACACTTACTTACGCTCACAGTACTCGGAATATCATGTTCTATCGTTAGTTCTCTCCCACGCAGATAAATAGATACAAATTGGTGAATTTGGCTTCAGTCATTTTGATCATTTTGACATCGACAGAACAACTCACTGAAAAGTAAAGAGTCCTCCATACTCACCAATAGACAGGACAACTCACTGGCAAGTTGCGAGCCCTGCACAATCACCAATAGACAGGAACACTCCTGACAAGTTGAGAGTCCTGCATATTCACCAATAGACAGGAAAACTCATTGACAAGTTGAGAGTCCTGTATACTCACCATACCTCTTAGAAGATAGACATCTACTCAGGTTACTGTCGAAGAACGGACGGAAGAGATGGAACTTCATTCTTTGTTTTTAAAAGGATTCAAACGGAAATGAAATTAGTTCCACACGTAAAATGGATAGAATGGAAAGGAAATTCTAACTACGAAAGAGTATAAAGTTACATCATTAATATACTGTATATTAAACTTCCGTCATATTAATTGTTAATCATTATGAATCTACTTTGACAACTTCAACAAGAAGTTTCAAAAACACATCGAATATTTAGTAGGTAAAATATGAAGTAGGAAAATGTTGATAAATTTAAGGTTGGAAGAAGTGGAATTTATATTATGAATGAATTTTCACATCAGTAATTGGGATATTAATTATGCAGGAGGCGAAAAAAAAAATGAAACCCATTTTCAAACTAGTTTATTTTACAAACTATCAAACTTTATCAAAATGTCTAATAAACTCAGTTTTGTTCATTTACTTATCCTGCATCTATAGTAATAATCTTCTTAGAGCTATAATAAAACTAAACATCCTGTAGCGAATTAATAAAAGTTAAATAAAAAGAGCTTGTCCGAGGGCTAATTATACAAAAAAATCATAATAGGAACAATTTATTTCATATCATATATGGATGTAAAAACATTAAATTATATTGCTTTCTGTAACAAATAAAAGACAATTAAAATTTTAATAATCATATGAAAATTTTGTTTGATATAAAATTTGTAGGATATCATGTTGAAGTGATTATATACAAAAGAAAAATATTTTGAAAATTCGAAAGTAGTTTGTTACCAGATAAAGCTTATAATAAACCTTTACTTATCATAAGTGATATATGAGTGATCTTAACACTTCAAATATTCTTCCAATATTTGTACATCTCAAACTTTAATTTAATTTAATCATAAATCGCAAAAAGGATCTCTTCCCCTCACAATTTTGCTTTAATTATGAAAAATCCATAGTTCTTCATTTGCCTCCTTTTATTCCAAGTTTAAAATGTTAATTAATATCGTTGATACGCTATGGTTTTAAAAATAAATTACTTACCGATTACTCTGGAATCTGTAATTTTTTTCATCCCCTTTTTATTCCTCCAAGTATTATATCCCATCACCCAACTAACGATTTGTATCACCACTCCTTAAACCAAACACTAACAGCTAGCTACTGAGCTTATACAGATACTTAATTGGGACTCTGTTTCACCTCTTCTGTGGCTCAAACTCTATTGTAAAGGAGTCATTAGGATGGTAGGTTGTGGTAATTACCAACTGTAATCTAGTAATGGGAAGGAGGTGGACCTGAAGCAGAACTGTGTTAACATAAAAATCTGATCTAGTGTAATTTGAAATAGTTATAGATATAGAGGAATAGAATATAAGATAAATTTAGTTAGTCAAATAGGGATATTTGGAGAGAAATAGATATCCAAGAGAAGATGTTAATATATATTTTAATTCGAATATGTATAGAAGTTGTATTACCAATAGAATGAAATGGACAATTGGACATCATTATATTTATAGTTATTATTAGTATTTTTTATATGATAAAAAATATATAAACAGACCATTGCACCAGAACTAACCCTATCATATTTAAAGCAGGAAATTATGTTGGACACCAAAGAATTGTCAAAATGAATGAGATCAATCTTTTTCTGAGTGCAATTTTCGCTCTGCTTGTTACTAAACCTTACCTAATAGCTATAATTCTTCCTGAAATAACGTTAACCTCTTATAACTACAGTACCATAAATTGCACATAACTTTATTTAATGCAATGCTTCATTTCCTGCAGTTGGTAGAGTACGCAATGTGTCTTACGGTTCTTCTCGTAAAGCAGCGAGTTAGTCTCATTTCCCGTCTGTCTTTGACGCGGAAGATACGCTAGCGATGCTAATTATTAGTAAGTCTTTTTCGGAAATTGATGACATGAACATTATGAAATAAAGGTATATTCAATGAGCATTACGAGACACGTATCAAAATAAGAGAGCTTCAATCATACTATATTTTTAGTAACTAAATAAATTGTGAATAAGCTGTGAAATATATAGATTTATAGAGATAAACAATTTGTTTGTTTCATAATATTTATTATGAGCATAAGTGTAGGTATTTCAGTTTTATTTGAATTCAAAATAATAATTGAAATAATCAATTTAGTAATTTATATTTTATACACATTTGGTGTGTATATAGAATGAAACGATGATCTTTACAATGGTGTAAGCTTGAACTATATATCTAGTTGTTTCGTCCATTAATTATGTATGTGGTCATCTTCCACTCACTCCGACATTCCGTCCCCCACGATATATGATGTATTTACTTCAACGTCACAGACGATAATAACCCCCCCACCCCTTCCCTCTTGTCCAGCATTCGTAATTTCCATTGCAATTCCTGCAATTTAATTATGAGAGAAATATAGGAGCAGTTTCTTGCTACACGGAATATCTATTTGAGTTTAGTGCAATATAACCACCACTCGTCCATCTACTGTAACTGTAGCATGAATATTAATTACACTTGTTTGTAAAAGTTACCTACAGAGTTAGAAGTTGTTTGTTGGTGAAAGTGTAGTTAAATAGAACAAACATTTGAAGTGAATTATGTACTAATAGAAATGTATTTGAATAAACATTACAGTTATTTAATGAATCATAAAATTAGGTTAACGAAATTATATTAATGATTAAAATAAAACTGAAAATATTTTTCAAAAATTGATTTATTGATTTTTATACGATGTAAATGTTAAACATCAAGATATTACTGTAGTGGAAATGATTAAATATATGTTACAAATATCTATGACTTTCAATCTTTGTAAATATTCTAATAAATTTAAATAATTATATTGTATTCAATATGTGATTTGAAAACTTCAATACCATAAATCCTATTTCTTGATTGCAACATTCCATTGCCATATTTATTAATAACTTATTATTACATTACTCTATCTTTTAGAATCCTGGTACTCGAGAGAATAGTTGTGAGTTATATATGAGTGATGTTTGAGTTATATTTAAAAAAAGTCTTCCTGTTACACTATTACGGAGTTTTAGAGGTTTTCTCGCTATATCTCAGTTGGACCAAATTCAGGCAATAGAAGTGATGAATGAGACGCTGGAGTGACTTACTGTAGTTTGTTAGATTAAAGTTAAATGTCCTTTTTGGTAAATGGAAATTTATGTTGATACCACGTATGACTATATTTACTAAAGTAAAATTCTTGAAAAAATAAGTATTTCTAATTATAACTTTATTTTTGGACATAATTTCCAAGCTGATAATGAATTATCACAAAATTACTCCATTTCAGTCAGTTATCCTAAGGAAGGAACTATCGTGAGTTCCTGGTGGGGGGAATAACAGTCACCGTAATTACCATCTCTCTCTTTATGTGTGAAGTTCCAAACGGTCTTAAAAATACATGAAACTTCCGTTTGCAAAGACACTTCTTCAGAAGTTTGAAGATGAGACCAGAAATTGAATTGCAAAAATACGTGACACTAATATAAGACAATTGAAGTGGAGGATATAAGTATTAAAACAACTTATACAACTAACTATTGGTAACTAATAACCACGTGACGCCCATTCTCTTTGAGAAAAAAATATAGTTGGATCTTTCACTGCAGCAACGTTTTTTAATCATTCAGACCTTTTTGTGATCTTAACCTTCGACCAGATCGTTCAAATTGTTTCATGGGTTGACTCCTGCCAAATGTCAATTTAAATACAGCCATTTCTTTCAAAATTTTAAATAATAATGGTGAGTTAATTAATAACTCAAAATAAAATATATTTGCTAGAGTGTAGATCAAATAATTTTGTTTGTAATACTTCTAAATAAGTATGTTATTTATGTAGTACTTCATGAATGAGATGCATTCTGTGAATTCTAAATATTATGACATGTTTTTGATAATTCACATAACATGAAAAATTGGAAGAAATTTTTCATGTGCATTTCTAAATGATCGAATAGATCATTCATGTTCTCATTTCTACGATATATAGTATATAAAATTAAGACTTGTTTTATATTTCTTATAGGTAACCATGGTGATATGCAAGGTCTAATTTTAATTATAAAACTGTATACGTTTTTGAATATTTTTTTCTTCCGAATGAAATAAACCTACATACATTTTTGCAATGTGTTCTATTTTCAGACAAACTGTTTGACTCCTGATTGACGAATAATGTCAGGGAATTCAGTTACGGATCTGATAAAGTGAAATCTCTTGTCAATTGCCAATGTTTTGATGCGGTAAAAAACAAATGGAGCTTTTCAAAATCAAAGGAAAATATGCAAGCCTTTCATTTTACATGAAAGAAGAACTTGTACATGTTAAATATATACATCTTCTTCATGAGAGATGTAGCAAGCCAGTCTTTTACTGGTAGATGTACATGGTGCAATACCATAAGTAGACGCAATTTGGTGTCAGCAGAAATATATCTTTACTCTTCATGAATGGGAATGTCTTGCAATGTAAGTGTGGCCACACAGTTCTCGACACAAATACAGAAATTATGATAATAGCGAAACAGGTACAAATGGAGGGAATGACTGATAAATACGTAAATCTAAAGTAAAGAAATCTTTCTATAACCTACCTCTTCACTCCCATTAATAATTACTCGTTATTCGTGTGAATTCTAACATTCAAAGCATATTAGTACGAGGCATAATATTGAATTAGATGATGAAGGTAAAGGTGTGAAATCCTTTTCTTGTAATCCAAACCCTTCACTAAGAATATGAAAAATAATCACATTAATGGAATCTCCAGAGGCTGAATATTACCTCTCAAAATTTCCCTTCTTTTTTGAGTTAATCAAATTTGAGAAGAAAGTTCTTTGGATTTTGAAAAAGGAGTGATTTACATGTAATGGAATTATATTATAACATTAAATCATTAGCACTATATATATGCATGAGACTCTCAAATAATTTCATACTATGAGAAAAGAAAAGAATTTTTAGGTATAAAAAATGGCGAGATATGTAGAAATGAATTTCTTATAATTTTCCAAATTATTCAGATTAGACGTAGGTACGTATAAATATTTATTTGATGATTTTGTATTTCTATTAGATATATTTTTCTACTCTTGAATCGATATCCAATTCATTCCAAAGTATTGTAAATGTAAAGTCATCAATTATTAGATTAGGATAAATATTCATACTATTGTATATTATCAATGGGACCGTTCTTGGGAAAATCTCATAACTTTATCATTTTATAAATTTGTAAATAGCTACCTGGTACCCTTCTTGTTGTTTGAGTGCAATAGCAGAGCAATAAAGTCACTGTAACCCACTGGGGGTGAGAGAATGGGGTGGGGACGAGGCGAAATTGGGGCAGTACTCTACGCTTTACACAATACACGCTCCCTATCAGACATTGATAATTCGTAATAATTAAATATAGTTCGTGCTACTAAGTCCAGACACAAAAGCAATTGGCTACAAAACGCATCAGTTGCATTCTGTATCTTACACGGAGAAGATGAAGTACGGTCTTCTTAACATAATAGTTACAAATAATATCAGCAAGAATTTAGGTGGAAGTTTCGAGCGAAAGATAAATATTATTATATGAAAATTATACAATAACACAAAATCACTAGTTATTATCGTCAATAATTTATAATGTTTCCAATATTGGCAAAATGGAAATAATAAAGAACGATATAAAAATAATTACTGAATTTTAAATTTAATTGGCTAACAGTTTATTTGCTAACCGCAGGTATCATAGTTTTTTTTGACCAAAATATCGACTCTAATTTTTTGCCTGGGCCACTAGTCTTCTTGTCGCCACATTTCTCTCTATTAGATAACACAATATCCCTGCTGACAGCATGTCACAAACATTTATGTATCGTTATTGGCTTTTTCTCTTTGCTTCTGAAAATAATTTATCAAATTTGTTGCTACATCAAATAACATTTCGTCTCAATATATCAGAACGTAAAAAGCAGCCAGTTAACTTTCGGTGACAGCTTTCTATTGTCATGACATCAAAAATAACTCTATCATTGTGTACGTAACAACCTATATTAAATAACTTATACGTATATGTAGAGAATTACTGTTATGGAGTTATAAACAGTAATGCTCACTTTTTTATATATCTACTATTTAATAGAAAGAAAAAATAAACAATAAAACAAATCACACTTTATTTTAAGATATTGTCTTTAACTCAGATCAAACTGACAATAGTTTAGTCTGTAAAAAAGTGTTTTCTACTTTCATATTGTAGAATATTATAAATAATAGCCTATATAATAAACAATAGATACACTGCACATTATATTTATAATACAAAATAAAGCATTTCGTGGACGAAATGTTCATGTATGAAATGTCCGTGGACGAATTGTTCTTGAACGAGATGTCCGTGCACGTTTCTCCTCATATGTTAAATATTTATCCTTGAAATTTGGTACACATTAGTTTAGTATATAAACTAACAACTTGTGAAAAATATGTTTATTTTTAACAGATAGTCAAACCCTCCCGTTGATTCTGGCAGTCAAACTCATTAGGGTTGACATTCACTATACCTATATCATAATATCCATTTATTATTTATTTTATGAAAAATATAATTACAAATTATTTCCGATAAGACACCAAAACAATGAGTATGTTTTCTCTTTAAAGAACAAAATTCATTTATCTCTGTACATAATCATTGCCTTCCCATTCACATAATTAGAATTAAAAATATCTAAATTTTAATGACCCCCTTACATTTAATTAGTCTCTAAAGTCTATAAGTATCGATTGTATTATTTCTTCCAGTCATTCATTGATGTAATATGCCTATTTGTTAAAAGAAAATGCCATTTCAGCAATTTGCGGAATATTTATTTGAGAATTTATTGGCGAATTTGAAATTAGTTCCCAGCTCATAACTTAGACATAATGAAAATTATTGGGAAACATCCACTACTTTATTAATGTTTTATTAGATATGAATTCTCTCTACAATTATTGCATCGAAGAAGAACTCTCGTTGTAATATTACCAATTAAGAATTAGAATTTCGATTTAATCTTATTTCACATCTTTGCATTCGTGAAATTATCCTTTTTATACTGAACCATTTTCAACTTTCTCTTTCTTTTGTAATCCTCTTATGGCAACACTAAACTTTTTTCCACGCTTTTTAACTTAATGTCTAACATTTTAAAGTTATATAACAATAAGAAAACTAAATACTATCGTATAACAATATAACTGACACAGTCGGAAATTTTTTTAATAGGAAGACTTTCTGTTATTGTTCGTTACGGGAATTACTGATCGTTTTTTATTGTAAATTAATAAACATAATTAATTAATCAATGTAATTAGAAATATCACATATTAATTTTGATATTATATTTGAAATTTTAGTTATGTCGACATTGGTTATTTCTAATATTTTAAACCGAATCTTTTAGATGTCCGGAATTTTCAGAAAATTGGATGAAAAACAATTCGTTAGAAATAAAATTATTATTCCTCAAAATAAGTCAAAGTAAAGATGATATTTGATTTTCAGAATTCAAATTGTCGTAATAATTGACATTGTATAAGTCATGTTACGAAGATGCATTTAATTTGTTAAAAAGTTCGGCTTAAGTCTTTTCATAAGTTCTCTATTTACAAATCTTCTTCTACTGTCTGGTTTATAGCCTTTTCTACCGAAATATTAAAAGCAAGAGTGTACAGAAAAAGAAGATAGATGAATAATTGAAGAAATGCCTAAGTAAATTTATTAGAGTTAAATGTCAAAATTGTACCGTTTCTCTGATAATCCAATAAATTTCCAACTAATACAGTTATCGGTTATATAAAAAGTAATTAGTTATATAATAATATTGTGATATTTATAAATTGAGTTAGAATATGCTCCTTTGATTATGCCTTATTATATAACTAGGTTTTATTTTTATTGACCAAATGGAAGCAGTAATTATATATATATATATACATACATCAGGTATTTCCTTTGTTGTGCAGAATATTTAATTTATTTAATGGGGTATCTGTATCTGATAATTAAATATCCGTTTTAATAATTTACTTCTAATAATGATAGAGAGAATCAGAATTAATCTACAGACGGCTCTTAAAATAATATGACTACTCTCGAGTCGCTGAATCTTTGAAAAATATACTGGAAAAAAGTAATCAAATAGAACTAGAGAAAATTAGAGAATGCCAAATTGTTCTCACTGTAACACTCAATTTGGCTCACAGTATTCGGAAAGTAAATGTCAATACCAGATAGCTCAAAACAAAATTTCCAATCTAGAGATTAATTTTTAACCTTTTTTTAACCCGCAATTTCTTTTTAACTCTTTATTGGGTCGAGAGATACACTCGAGAGATACACTCGAGAGATACACCATTATTCTTAGTTTGTTATTTGTCTCGCGTATTTAGCTACCGTTATATTGTATTAATACACCACAGGCAATAACAGACATCGTTGTCTTTCGAAAAAATACAATAGAAATATTAGTTTTCAAACTAGAAAAAATTTATTTTCTCAAAATAATATAAAAGAAATTCTGAGGAATGAAAATATTTTCAAATGTGTTAAACTATAACAAATTAAAACTTTACACCAATCTGTTGAGTTCATCGGTAAGTGCCGTATTAAAGCTAGTATATTGTAATTGAGATTACACCCTATTCCTAATTTTTCAATTTTTAATCATTTATGCAATGAATTGATTTATATATGTATAGGTAAAGAAAGCATAATAAGAAATATAAATATACAATTATACTTAACTTATGTAAGCGTGCACATGTGTTCTTATGAATGAAAGAGTTTATCAAACTGCTTAATTAAAGACAATATCTTCGAAAAAAAAAACAGATTTATAATTCTCTAATATTATAGGTTATTTAAACTCTGCGTTGAAGGTTTTTCAGTTTTCAAGCTTTCGAATGGAAAGATTTCTATTCATCATCAGAAGGAGGGTGGAGAACCTGGACCTGACAGTGAATTTTATGATCAATGGTTGTATGTTGGATACAGTCTTTCTATTTCAGTCATCTAACCTATATTTTATTAATATTAATTAATCTATTAAATATTAAAAAAATATGAGACGAAAATTAGAAAGATTTTTGGTTACTACATATCTAGCTATTTCTGACTACACTAATTCTCAATAATAATTATTACTTTAATTATTCTACTTTCCATATATCTGTAACAAAATCAAATGTGTTTTATTGTTCTCAAGTGTTTTCTTGTTTCTAAATATATATGTCCTCTATTCCTAATGCACTACTTGCTGCTATATGCGTGTCTCCCTGATACATATATATGTGTCCTCTTGATCCTAAGTGTGTCCTCTTGATCCTAAGTGTGTCCTATTGATCATATGTGTCTCCTATTGATCATATGTGTCTCCTATTGATCATTTGTGTGTTCTATCAATTCTATGTGTGTCCTGTTAATCAAAAGTGTGTCCTGTTAATCAAAAGTGTGTCTTATTGTTCAAAAGTGTGTACTATTAATCAAAACTGTGTCCTATTGATCAAAAAAGTGTCCTATCGATCAAAAGTGTGTCCTGCTGATCTTAAGGGTGTCCTGCTGTTCCTAAGTGTGTCCTGCTGAACGTTGGTGATTCCTGTTAATCCTAAGTGTGTCCTGTACTCCTAGTGTCATGTTGATCCTAAGTGTGTACTATAATACTAGGTGTGTTCTCTTAAACCTAAGTGTGTCCTCTTAATCCTGTGTGTGTCCTCTTAATCTTTTGTGTGTCCTCTTGATCCTATGTAAGTGTGTCCTCAAGATCCTAATTGTGTCCTCAAGATACTAATTGTGTCCTCTTGATCCTAAGTGTTTCCTCTTGATCCTAAGTGTGTCCTCTTGATCCTATGTTCTCTTGATCCTTCTTGCTTCTAAGTATGTCCTCTTGCTCTTACATGTGTCCTCTTGCTTCTACGTGTGTACTCCTGTTATAAATTTTTATAAAATAAACGGAACATATATGTCGTAATAGGAATGAAGTGTTAAATGTATCAATTTTTTTATTGGAAAAACATTTTTATGAATATTGAATTAGGCAATTTACTTTAAGAGATAGGAAATACCTTGACTATCAGAGATAGTCTTGAGATAGTAAATACTTTGACTATCAGAGATAGTCTTGAGATAGTAAATACCTTGACTATTAGAGATAGTCTTGAGATAGTAAATACCTTGACTATCAGAGATAGTCTTGAGATAGTAAATACCTTGACTATCAGAGATAGTCTTGAGATAGTAAATATCTTGACTATTAGAGGGAAACTCATCTCCAAAGAAAGTGCTGACAGAGTTCCAAGCATTTGAAACAAGTTGGCTAAAGTAATAATGGAAGCAAGGGCTATAAAAACCAATAAAATGGTTACAGAATCACCATCGCACACGAATGTACAAAAAGTTGTACAGATACCAGCTACAAGAAGATTTTAGCTATTCATGTACTGACGAAAAAACATGAATTCGATCATATGAACTTAAAGCTTAAATCTTCAATTTAATATAGTATAATTAAAAATTATTCCCATTTCCATCCGATCCAATTTGATAGATATTATGAATCTCGTAGGTGATATAATACCAATTTTAGTAGACACAGATTGGATCATTGATCTTCCATGACGAGAACCAATATTGGAGAATAATTCTATAACTTAAAGATTTCAGAATTTGAAAAATCTTATTCATACAAAAGTTCCAGTGTACTATTTCCGTTGTGATATTTTTAGATACAATACATTCCATATTCATCTCATGTGTCTGAACCAGTGAAACTGTGCCTTGTATTCATATAGAATTGTAGGCTATAGCATGAATATACAATATAAATTTTATTTTATAAGCCTTTGATTCAAATAAAGTAACGATGAATGATGGAGACTGCTTCAAAGATACAAATAATTAAAGTCTGGTTGATGGAAGAAGGATATTAAAAGAAGTGGTTCATCAAAATCATTTGATATAAAAACTAGTCCCGTTACATACATCAGTGGGTAATTTATTTAATTAACAGTTATTGGTGTAACTGTAGGTCCTATGATTATAATAAAGTGGATATGTAAGTTTGATGGAAATTTTCTACTAAATCAAATAGTTAGTTTAAAAACGAACTAAACGATGTATAATCAATTACAAAACAGTAATTAATTTCCCATGCTCTGATAGCAAGTTATTATGGCATCTTTAAGTGGAGGTTCACTCTTAATCATCGATAGCCCCACCATAACATGACTCTGTTAAGATGACAGAATACTCATTTATTATTCGTAATCTCGTAGAAACGTATAGGATAGATATAAACCATTAAAAACCTATCACAAGAAAAGAAAGATTTATCCATCTTGTCTTGGATACTATCCTAATTATAATGAATAAATCCATCTTACCTTGAACGTTTCCGTATTTTCTATTTTGTCAATCAATAAAAATTTAGATCTTCACCGTTTCAGATTGCTACCTCAGATTTAGAAATGATTCATTTTCATCAACTTGTTTAATGCAATTAGAGACTTTTATCCATCCCTAATAAACTAAATCGGAAGTTTAAAAAGAAGATTCTTTTGTTTGATTCGAAATAGATATTTAATATAATCTTCTTTGTAGATGGTAAAGATTATTGCAGTATAAAATATTATATTTTTCTAACTCTGTCGTAATGAACCAAATTCTAAAGGAGAGACATTTCACTATCAATATTCAAGTTAATTTGATACGCATATGTAATATGTATTTTAATTTTTTAGCCAATTGCGTCTTCATCATATTGAATGGTCACCCAAAATTAGTTGATGCAAATATACTTTCCCTATAGACTCACAATGTCCTCAGGAAATACTAGAAGAAATATTTCCTTTTGTTCAGCGAAATCGCCAATCAAAATTTAAAATGAGAAAATCACAGGTTTCAGTTTCTTTCCACCATAACAATGGATGCTAAGATTGCAGATTGTTAACAAGATTGGTGAACATTTATACAAAACTGCAGAGGGCTTCTGTGTAAACACCGCAAGAATCACTGTTTGTTTTTACTATTGGAAAGATGCTATGAAGGAATACACACTGCTGTAAATGAAAATGAGCAGTGCTCTTCTAAATGGTCTTTCATCTATCTTGCAACTCGATTCCACTTAACGGTACTAACCAAAACAATAAGATATTCCTTGTATGAAGTCGGATGTGTTTACCAGAGGATGAATTATTATTCTCAAAAACTTGAAATGCACGAGAGCAATTTATAAGAATAACAGTTTTCGATCTATACATATTCCATATTTGTGATTTTCATCGTCATTTTATAATTTTATATGTTTTGTTTTATTTGCAGCTTCCACAAATCTTTGTTTCAAATAAGTTTTATAAAATATCGAACACTAAGTTTGATCTTAAAATTGAAACTCAAATGAAAGACCTTTTCTTATCTAAGAAATTATAGAATATGTATCTAAATAATACGACAGGACAGTTTCAGCTAAGTACATATAGAAACATAGGTAAGTATATTTATTAAGAAGTAAGGAAGGATAAGAGGAAAGGAGAGGTATATGAGTGGTTAAATGATAGTAGTTCAAATCGTTTGAAGTGATAAGGCTGTTTCATGAATAGAACGTGGTCAGCAGAAATATTTGAAATGTGTCCCCACTACTTTTCGTCTTTGAGATCAAGAAAAGTCTTTCATAGTCCCTAAACATTGTAGAAGTAGAAAGTTATGGTAAGGTGGCCATACAAGATAAATAAAGGATCTTACTTAATCTTCTAAAGTCCCATCATAACTTTCCAAATGGATGAAAGCTAATATGAAACTGTTAATAACAGATAGGATGAAAAACTGTGATTATGTATATTTGATAAATTTCAAGATTTATGTGTTGTCTTCTAAAACAGTTTGAAATGAAATGTTGGAATACCCCGCTCTTATTACGTCTCAGACTTGTTAAAATAAAAAAGAGTGTGGGATATGATTCGCTTTTATTTCTCCTGTTATAGAAAAATGAATTATGATGAGTAATATACGTTATTTACAATAAAATGAATTTCAATCCACTCGACCGGCATAAGCTAGGGCGAAAACAGCTTAACTGAAAATTACCAACCAAATTTACACCTAAATATTTTGTATAACAAGAGAAATAAAAGTGAGATATATCACACTTATTCGATTGTCATAAGTGTGAGAGATAATAAGAGCGTGGCATGCCTGTGATTTAGAATATATCATTATTTTTCTTCTCTTTTCATAATAATGTGAAACAAGTTTCATATTATTTACTTAGTGAATTAGAAGAACTAAAACATCTCTCACATCCACATTTTCCTGAATAGCCAATTAATTCCCCATTCATTCCATCACATCTGACTACTTGACAGTCGGTGTTAAAGTAGTGATGACAAACTAACTCTGGTAGCGTGATCTGCTTTTCCATTCTTATCGCATAGTCTGAAGTTAGGGAAAGCCATTTCAAGGACTGGAAAGAAGTGTCAACAGTTCCCCATTCCATCAGCTGCTTCAGAACTCCAAAGTCTGGGTAAGTGAACTGTCCATCCGGTTATAGAGTTGGGAGATGGCGTCAAGAACCTTTTCAATTAATCTCATTGTCCAGGATTTCACACTTTGAAAGTGAAGTATTATATAACTGCTATATGGACTGGCAGTTACAGTGGACTTGAAAAACGAACGAAATTTGCGCACATATCTATATAAATTTTGAGGAATTTAATTTAGAAATTTATTGAAATTGTTGATTTTTCTTAGAATAATGGTATTTGTTTTCCAATATTTTTGGTAGACTTTTGATGAAAAAACAAAATTTTCATATAATTATAAAAGGGCAAACATAATAACGAATGAGTATAACATAATCATCATTCTACCCTCCTACACCAATTTGTTTATTAAATTCGGTCTCAACTACAATGCGACTAATTAAGTTCAATTCTTTAAAATAGCACTTAACGCACTGCAATTCGTCAGCTGCAGTTTGTTAGTATGGAGAAGCTGCAATGCAGATTAAATAATACCTCAACAAGAATTAATTTCTCTTCCACGCCATGGCTTCATTTGGAATTAACTTTACGAAAAGCTGCTTGCTTCATTGCTGTATTTCAATTCATGTGCAATAATTTAATTCAAGGGTTTTATAAATGTATTGAGATATATATTATGTATCCAGGCTGTGTATTTCAAGGTAATTAATTGGTTATCATATATGCATCAAAAACTGAATTAAAATAACTTCGATTAGAACTGGAGAGCTAATTGAAAGGTTATTATTTGAATTGTTCAATATTATTCAGTGCCTAATAAGTAAAATAATAGTCTACAGATATTCTATTATTGTCTATTACCATAAATATTATTCGTATTTGATGATGAAATATCATAATTTCAGAAATTTCCGGCAGGATTTTATAATTGAATATTCTATGGATAAATAATTATTCTAGAGAAAATAATTAATATCGTATATTTAGTAGCATTTTTTAAACTATTCAGAGTGTGGATATTCAAAGTACAATTATTTTTGTAGTAAACCAATTTCGTAAAACTTCACGGAAATTAATTTGTAATTTACGTATTTAACTTGAATCAATCACCATACAGTAGTGAACAAACGATTATATATCATCGATGGTAGATCAATAAGTTGAACTATCAAATAGAACCTAACTGCGAATGCACGGCACGTAGCCACGACTGTAATATTATATTACTATTATAGCAGTTTTGGCTAAGGGCCATATATCTGCAGTTAGGCAGCGCACTTGGCAAATAGGAGCAGGTGGCCAGAGTAGTTTAACGCAGTTACACCAGAGTAGAATTAACCTCCAAAGCTGTCAGTTTGGCCCCACACTGAGCTCTCGCTGCTCCCTGAGTGCAGTGGTGACTACCCCGATCGGCTTAACCGCTGCCTCGAACTTTCTCCTATTTTCAATTGGGATTGATTTAACAAATAATAAATTATTTTAATTTGTTCCTATTCCATTAAAATATCAATGCCTAAAATGAAGCTAAAACAAATGACACCTTAACCCTATAGCGAGCCACTTTTTTATTCTCTGATTTTGAAAATAATATTTATTAACTTTTTTTGAGTTTAGACATCAGTGAGGATATAAAAATCTTTCGATGAGATTTTTTTTAATTTATAAAAAAAAATTGAAGAGGACACATATGGCCAGCTTGTCCCATGGGACTACTAAATGAAAGGAGACACGAGTGTCCACCTGGTCGCTAAAGAGTTAACACTAATGAGCTTGACGTGATTTTCCTAGGCACATCAAGTTAAAATTACTTTGTATTTCTCATATTTTTTATTTAAAAGCTGACAAATATTTAAATTGTAACTCAACAGAAAATTTACTTTTTTCTTTTTAGGATATAAAAAAGAGAGTTATGAAGGGATTATAGTTAATAAATGAAGATATGCACACAATTTTGTTCGGCTCCACCGTAACCAATTGCATTCGAACGGTTCAAAATAAATAGAATTCTAACCAGTATCTAATAATTCCTCTTAGCTTCATTGAATATTTACAAATCAAAGCCACGATACATTCAGCATCTACTCAAAGAGCTGCATATGCGATTAGAGGAGACATGAAGGAAGACTATAGCCGCCTTTTACCACTCGTTAAACACCATTGTCTACAGTTACTGTAAGCGGATTGAATAAATGTAATAATATCCTTGTGGAAAGTGATGAAAAAGATTTTTTCACAATACAAGAAATTTAAAGTCAATAATGAACATTATT
Organism: Caprella mutica; assembly: GCA_947561585.1. Lineage (NCBI taxonomy): Eukaryota > Metazoa > Arthropoda > Malacostraca > Amphipoda > Caprellidae > Caprella > Caprella mutica. The sequence goes on from CANNZV010000540.1 coordinate 166,500, forward strand.
CGTGTGATTTTACTTAAACAATTATTTGAAATAATGATATATTTTATAACTACTAGTAGAAAAGTATATATTTATCGTTTATTTTATTTGTTTTGTAATAAAAAACAAAATTGTGATAATAGATTACTCTTGTGCTATATTATGCTTTAATTAGCTATCATGTAAATGATATGCTATTTTTCTTTGGCGATAAAGTTAATATGGTAATAACTTTTTGGGGTAACTGTCGAGGGAACCATGGATTTGGGGTAATTTCCCTGAAAGTTACTCAACCTAATCATTTGCCCAGCTATTCTAGTCAGTACAATTTGAGACGCTGTAACATAAACAAAGATCCAGTGCCAGCATCACAATGATGGGCTAAGAGCATTTGAGAGTGAGAGCACCGGAGGCGGAAAGTGGGTGGCACAGGATATCAGCGGAGGGCAAAGAAAGCTTACTGCATGATAGCGGGGAGAAGCACATTGACACAGGGAGTTGCACCATGGAGGACTAACAAGCTTCGATCGCCTAGCAAAGTTCATAATGGCAGCGTCAACGTTTGGAAAAAGGGGAAGGCTGATCGGAAGGGTTAGTCACTTTCTTGGTTTTTAAATCCTCAGTCACATTGGTTCCCTTGTGAAATCTACCTAGACTTTAAATCTCTTTGTCAAAATCTACCAGAAATTAAAATCTATACCTAAAAAATAAAAGTTATACTGTTATTTTTTTTAAACCTATATAAATATTTGGTAATTGAGCCTCTTAATACTGCTATAAACTCTATATAATTTTCCTTTACAAAACTTAAACATTTATTTTTCTTTCATAGCAAGCAAGGCTCTCAATCATCCGTCATCAGGTAGTGGACAAAGAGAGTGAAGAAGCTGCAGGTTGCGGGCTAAAATAAACTACCTTTAAATTAATTCAGTGTGTTTTAGTTCTCCATCCTTGTAGGTTTTTCAGTACAACTCTTAAATCGGATCTTAATAATTCACAATCAATGTGTTCTTGTACCAACAAATTAAAAACTCATTCCAATAAGTTTATCATCAATAAGCAATATTTGATTGGAAATTACCTGGTATGAAATTACAATATTCGTATGTATGTGCAATACTTTTACTAGTCTTTGATACCTAACCAGTTAAATGATTTAAAATTTACACTTCGAAAGCACAATTTATGATAATATGAAATATAAATATGGTAATAGCAATAAAAATACCTCACTCTAAGTTTTTCTTGAATTTTTTCTCTTGATGATTCCTTTCTGACATCGATTTGACACTTAAAATATTACTCAATCAGAAGCGCAAGGTACAAATTTCAATTTCATTCCATTTAAGCTCTTTTGAAGCAAACAGCAAAACTCACAAACCGACGAATATCGTTTGGAAGCACAATAATAATCGTGGAGCAGTCCTAGAATATTTGATGGCAAAATTTGGGCTGAAAAAAAGGTCTGAATTGGAAGAGTCAAACGGTCTTATCTCGAATGCATTTATTGTAAAAGCGGCGATGGAGATTTTCATTCTGGAAATGTTAGGAGGTTATTGCAATAATATCCTCATTACTATTAAATTTATTCTTAAGGTATTGCTTGTAAGATTTGGAACATGAGAATGCGAGGCTTATTATGTATGGAAACTAGTTGTCCGTGATTTTATTATATTTCATTATTGTGTTTAGTAAATTTGAAAAATATAAGAAAAAAATTGTCATCACATTCATTTAACATTTTGCTCGAAAAAATTAACAATAACTGTCTATGATCCGTGACTTATTATTATTATCCGAATAAATGTATTATCACTTGTCACTTATCAGATTTAGTTTTTGGGAAATTAGTAAATATTACGTTACTGGAAGAGGAGTGAATTATAGTTGCAGACATGATGAGTAACTAACCATTAGATTATCGTTTTAGTAAACACTTTATTAAAGAGATAATGTTAGGAACTAGCCATAGAAGGTAAATATTAATATAATAATATGATTGATTCAAATATTACCGGCCAGATTTCTAGTTTGGAATTTCCGTGTCATGATTATAGAATGGAAGAATTGGTAATAAATTCATAATTGTAATCATTCATCGTGGTAAAAAGTTGATTGTAATTTCTAATCGAAATTTAACGGTCGGTGATTGAATTTAGCACTGGGTTGTCATCTTTGCTGCAATATATTAACATCACTGGTTGACTTCTCATTGTACATTAGATGTTAAATATTACCTATTCTGTAGACTACAGATAGGTTTTGTTACTTGATGCACATCTACATCTCTTCTTTGTTATAATAGGTAATTAATGTTATTAGTCGATTTATTATTATTTGCTAGATGTTAAATATTCCTTGTTAACAGGTTCTGTAACTTGATGCACCTCTACACATCTTCTTTTGCGCTCATTCGAACTCTCGTACAGCATCAAGACGATCGGAAAAGGTTTCATCAATCAAAAGTTATCAATTGGACTAGTTGGAGTAGATAACTCTGACTGACCTTTGGAAGGAAACATTCAGTGAGTTGCAGGTTTCCGTTAATTGAATGGGGCAGACGTGTGGAAAGTTGACACGCCTGCGATGAATAAGGAGATACAGTATTTATGTTATGGACCAATAAATGCTACGGGATTTCATTTAATATTTGGATTGGTGTCAACAGTTGTAAAACAAAAAGCGGAGCATCTTTGTTTTTAACCCTAATGAATTTGACGTGTGTTTTCTAGTCACATCCTTTTTAAATTACTTTATATATTTCATGGCATTCCTTTCAATTTATCTGCTTTCTTTGACTTTGTTCCTACATAAATACCAAATATATTTTCTAATAATTACGTTTCGGCGTAAATCAGCATAAATAACATAAATTAGGAAAATAATTGTACAGTGGTGATGTGTGGCAACGTATAGATACGGTTTGGTTAGCATATAAGCACAAACTGTCCAGGTTTTCATGGATGACAGACACATGCGTGAGCTGTGATCGGATCACATTTCACCATAAAACATCTCTGCTCTCTCAGTTGCCAATGTTTTATATACCTATGTATTTATTTCTCATTAGAAGTTCAATATTTTTACTTGAAATTTGGAACACATTTGTTTAATATATATATATTTAGTCAAAATCATTTGAGTTAACACTCATTAATTAAAAAATCTCGACAACTACTTTCCAAGTACTGAAATCCTAATTATATGATCCATTGGAGGTATAAGTTGTCCGTTATAAATTATATATCATACATGTTTCACACTATGAAAATCAACAATTTGATAAATAATAAAGAGATTTATGTTTAATCATTTCAGGTTAATGGGGCTGTACATGAAAAAATCTCAAACTTATATCATATTTTACTTATTTCGCAAATAGGTACCTAATAACCTAATGATTGCACGAAAAATCAGAACTATAGAGTGTGCCTGTGTGACGCTATGGCACTGGTGAGATGGGGGAGGGGGGTGGGTATAGCGTTCTGTTAGTTCGAATAACTCGTTTTTTATGGGTCTAATCGAAAAAATGCCTTGACCAAAAACGATTGGGAATTCAGTTTTATATATGGGTACGAAGTTTCAGAACCGTATCTTCATTAATATTTTTTTTTTCTCAAAAAAAAACTTGCTCAGTCCCCCAATAAATTTGAATGCCATTTTGAGGCACTTCAAATGCTACAAATTTTTGTAATCAGAAGAATAGAACTATTTTTTGGTTAAAGCCCCATGGAACTGCGTTTTTTCGCATTTCATTCTTCAGGAAATTCTCTACAAAACGCTGTGAACCGATTTTTGAATTTGGGATTTTTTCTAAATATATTTTTTTTATTTTTTTTTTAAGTTTTTTTCAAAGGAGATTTCTTCAAAAACTAATACAAACTTCCAAACTCAGTTTCGAAAATTTTGTAGAGAATCGAAATGTGATTCGAAAGCAAAAGAACCAAAGCCGTAGCTTCAAAATTGTCGGAGTTCTATACTTGTAAAAAACGGTTCGAAATTCGTTCGAGTTTCGAATAACTCATTTTTTGTGCGTCCAATCGAAAAAATGTCACAAGAAAAGTATCTTAGAATTCAATTTTATACATACGTACAGAGTTTCATGAACATAACTTCATTAATTTTTTTTTCCGAAATCCATGTACGGTCCCATTAATATCAAAGTGCTTAGTTATATATTATAATTGTTTGGTATTTTATGAATATAAGAACATGATATCATTAAAGATTGAACAATGATAATTTTTATATCAATTTTCTAATAATATATAACTCGGAAAATAACATAAATGAAAATGACAATAGAGAATACTAATTCTTGATGGCGAGCTGTGGACATCTGAATAATTATTACTTACTAAAAGTTGTGTGGGAGAGAGGAAAATAATTTAAGTAACACAAAGGAAGATAGTTTAGTGATTTTTATATCACATAATATAGATGGTAAATTGAAAACTTGAATAGTGGTTTGGTTGTTTGGAAAAAAAATCTGTCATTCTATGCTTTATATAATTGAAAATAATTGAAAAAAAATATTATATGAAATTTTGAAATACATATTGTTGAATTTTATTTAAAAGATTAATGAAAACAACGTGATCGATAGGGAAACATTACAGCTTCGTACAACACTACAGCTTAAGAGAGTTTCATAAATATATTGTACACGAGGTGTTAATGTTGCATTTATTTTTTTGATGAAAAAGAAACTAATACTTAGATTATTAAAACTTACTAGGATTATTCTCTCTTAACCTTCTAAAGAAGGTTATGGTAGGCCATCGAAGATTAAGTTGGGTTTCAAGAATTTATCTCTAGACAGATGGGATATTTAAAATTATAAAATAAAAGTAGGAATAGATTTACATTTTTTTATATCCAACCTCACAACTGAATGGATTCCAGTCGGTCGATAAATTCACAATAGTCTTTAATATCAATTACGGTAATAAAGGATTGTATTTCATCGTAAAATATCATAATTACGAACATTATCTTCATTGGTAGGCGATAAACTGCAAGTGTTTTATATTTTTAATGAATAACGATTGGATTTCTGTCGAATTATTCATTGTGTGAGATATATTATCTTTTTATGATCAATTAGGCCGGTAAGCTACAAACTATCTGTCGATCTCACATCTTCTGTCATATAAGAAAAAACGACATAATGATTATAATATAATTTTTTTTGTATTGTCATCCATGATATATGCAGGTATTAATGTTAAATTGTTTCCTGTTATATGACCAAAGAAGTGAAACTAATCGATAGTTTGTAACTCACCCTATATATGAAGAAGTCCCCCAATCATCGACTCTATTTTTCTATCTGTGCCAATAGTCTCCTTGTCGCCACATTTCTCTCTATTAAGAGAACACAATATCTCTGCTGTCAACATGTCACAAATATTTATGTATCTTTATTTCCTTTCTCTCTTTGCCACTGATAATAATTTATCAAATTTGTTGCTTTATTAAATAGCATTTCATCTCAATATATCAGAACGTAAAAGACAGACAGTTAACTTTCGGTGACAGCTTTCTATTGTCACGACATCAAAAATAACTCTATAATGTTATACGTATATTTAGGGATTTACTGTTATGGAGTTTCGACACACGGTAGATAGGCGGGTCATTTTAACCCGCAAATTATTTTTGACTCTTTAACATTTCTAAGTTAGTGCACCAATATATATGAAATTTACTTACTTTTTATGAATACTCGAGGTCAAAATTCATGAAAAATTAAAAATTTGTGCCTAAATTATTTAAAGAGTTATTTCAACATTTACCTCCAAGGCCCAGAGGGACATTTTAACCCGCTCTCATAAAATTTCATTCTGACATAAATTTAGGTGCTGCCAGATTGAGATCATGAATTGTCAAGTCTAAAAAGGGCCGCACAATACTTATTTGATAATTGTATGTAGAACATTTCCACACTCATTTCAGTACTGTTTTATTAACAGCCAAACCAGTAAACATGTTGCCGTGAAGGCTCACAAATGAAGAAGAAAAAAAGATTTTTTATGGCGACACCTATGGACGAATTATAAGGCAAAAGTTTGGTAACTATTGTTGAGCATCTCTTTTCAACGACTTCACTATATCAGTTCACTCAATACATGATTGGTGAACCAGGTAATTCGGTAATAATTTAGGTTACTTGTGATTGCGATGTCTAAATATTTGGAAAATGGATTTCCTCATTTGGAAGAGATAATTATTGGCACAAAGAGAAATAATTACCATATTATGTCTTTTTTGAACTCATATTCCTTTTTTCTTGTATAGACAGAATGTTACTACAGACTACCTTTCCCTGTCTCTAAAACTAGCAGAGAATTTACTAAAGATGATGAGTGATGACAGTCATCGAAACTATGAATTGTATTATACAATAAATTCCTCCTGATATAAAATCAACCATGCGCCTCTGTATACAACAATGCTACTCAAGAATAACAAGAAAATATAGCAAAATTATGTTCGCACTGCTTCATATTAATTTTTCTATCTTAACTGATCCTAAAATATTTCAGACTATGTAGAGCAAAATTATTATAACTAACTACACTACGTGCCACACTTTTGTGCAGATCACACATTTTGCTGTAAAATGAGTATCACTCATCCAAATCCATTGAAATTTTCAGTAGACACTTGTCCAATACAGATGTAACATGCCAAGAAATTTCAAATGCCTGTGATACTTATTGGTGAATTGACAAGGATTTTTCCTAAAAAGGTATAATTTCAGAGTACCACGCTCTTGTGCAGGAGGATAAAAGTGCTTATATAACGTTCAAAAACAATTTGATTTAACTCAAAAAGTGTTATTTATATGCAGGAGCTACAAGAGTGCAAATTTAATTACTTCGAAAATACAAAATCAATGAAATTATAACAAAAACTGCATTTTAATTATTAATACCCAGTAAAACCTCCCCTCTTGTCAACGACCCTCAAAAGACGTCTATCCATGGAGCTAGTCAACTTATTTATAGTATCTGGTGTTATCTTCTCACAGATTTTCTCAATTTCCCTCCAGAGGTCCACCTTGTTTGTGAATTGACGTCCTCCCGCATACAACTTTTGTTTTAATATGGACCAGAGGTTTTCAATTGGATTTTAATCCGGTGAGAGGCTGGGCCAGACCATCAATTTATCATCCGAGAACTTAAGAGTTTCCAGGTAACTGCGGGTGGCTGTAGCTGCATGGGACGGGGCGTTATCATGCATGAAAATGATCTTTTTCTTGAGTGCAGCTGGTTGCCTCTTCAGCCACGGAACAAAATTGTTCTTCAAAAAGCTAATATAATTAGCTGACGTGATTTTAACGCCCTCTGGTACACGGAAGGGTCCCACCAATCTGTCTCCAAGTATTCCAGCCCACATCATAACACCTCCTCCTCCTTGTTGGCGACGAATCCTCTGAGGACAAGAAGAGCCATGGGCAGTCCATGACTTTGCCCAACCGTCTGGGCCGTCAAGAGTTGCTCGCATCTCATCAGTGATGAGCACAGTCTGGAAGTCTGTCTTGAGATACTTATCAGCCCAAGAAACTCTTGCTTTCTTGTGTGACTCCTTCAAAGGAGGCCTGATAACGGGTGAAACATGAGAAACCATACTTTTCAAGATCCTGCAACGAGTGGTTTTGGGTACTTCTTCCATACCTGCACTCTTGAAAATTTCCCCACTTGTGGCAGTGGAGTTCCTCTTGAGTTCCCTCTTGATCCTGGACAAGTTCCGCCTGGTTGCTACTTTCCATTTACCCTTATCCTTACGAGTGACCTTCCTCATGGGATCATCAATAAATTTCTTCACTGTACGTGGGTCACGACCGATTTCAGTGGAAATAGACTTTGCATCATGTCCCTCAGCCAGCATGGATACTATCTTACTCTTTTCAGAGTCAGAAAGGCACGGGCGGCGACTCATTTTCGATATTTAAAAATGTGAGGACAACAAACACAAGAGCGTAGCATGGTTAAATAATGTAAAAATTGATCATACTCGGTTAATAAACAACGGATTACCTTCAAATTTTATACATAACCTCCTAGTGAGGGCTTCCATATTAACTGCAAATTTCATTTTATTTCATTGATTTTTACTCATTTTATCCCAAAATTTGTGATCTGCACAAAAGTGTTGCACGTAGTGTATGTTTGGAATAGATATTGTGTATCAAATGGTAAAAAGGAATCATCACTTTGTTGGACCCTGCAATTTTTTTTATGATGTAGCTACTCAATTTGTCAGATACAAATGTAAAGGAATAAATGTAATCCAGATATAGAAATGGTTCTATACTGAAATGTTACAGGTACTACAATATATAAGAAATTTCTTTGTGAAACTGATCTGAAGAGGATAAATTGGATTTTGTCATGGTGTCTTCAACATTTGACAGACTTGTGAACAATTCAGTAATTTACACTTGAAAGTACTCTTACTAAATTAGAATAACCGATATAGGAATCTAGGAGATTCAAATATCCTCCTGTGAAATGTACTTTACGTATCACAATTATTTGAAATAAATGTTAATCACTATGGTTATCTGAGGTTGTTTCTTACATCGATACAAAGAACGATGATATTCGGATGATAATCGTCTACGTATATTATAAATTATATAACCATGATATTTGCCTTTAATATTTGTGTTTGGTCCACTTGCATTTCAAAGGATTTGCTACACAATTGATATTTAGGAATTCAGTGTCTTGAATTGTATGAATGTTAGTTAGTTCATGGCTTCTACGATATAAATGAACTGTGCCTAATTTTGTATACTTACGCTTGGTATTCTGTATTATCTGTGTGATATGTATGTTACACTGGTAGTGCTGGTGAAATTGGGAGTTATCTAGAGGTAGTGTGTATGAGTACCTGTATGTGCAGTGTTGCAAGTGACTGTTAATCCTACGACAATAAATTGAAAATAATAACTATATAAATTGGTAATTATAATTAAATCTGTTTATTTTGATAAATTTAAAATATTTAAATGTTAATCATTCCTGAGGCTTGGTACGTAGCGACCTAAGTTATCTTAAAAAATATTATCCGTATAAACATAAGGCATGCAGCACTGTATCGATAGAAACTTTTGTGACAAAGCTATTATCTAAAAAAAACTTATGCGAGGTTTCCTATATTTACAAAAAAAATTTGATTGATGAAACAAACATAACCTTTGGGGTCGCACCGCTTTACAGTACAGAACCAAAACGTGTTATTGTGATAGTTGTAAGTATTTGCATTCCATCTTTACTGTATATGCAGTAGTTTATAAAGATTATGTAAGCTCTTTACAGTTCAATTTGTACGTCTCGTTTAATCTGTCAATTCAATCAACATTTAATTCTATAATACATGAATTGAATTCAGTTAAGCCTTCAATCTTTCTTCCCACAATCCATTGGGTTGCTATTCATATTAATGCGAAGGTGACTTTAATACTTATTTGTTATTTTTTTTAAAGTTAATTCAATAAATTCATCTTTAATAAGACTTATTCATGTTTTCCAATTGGGAAAAATGTAAAGTGTACATTTTTATCTCAAATGTACAAAGATAAAATAAAACAATATTTATTATTTCAGTTCCTCATCTTCAACATTATTTTTCATAACCCAACGCCAGCATTTTCGTTTAAAGATTAAAGTTGATGGGACGCTTACTAATCGAAACTTAATTGTAAGTACTTAAATTTACAATATTAATATACTAAATCTAGTGTCAATTTTAAGTTACAAACTCTTGTTGAGTAACAACTTACTATTCTTTGGCTCCACCATAATTTTCACTATGGGTCATAATGTAGTTATTCAAGTAATCAAAAACCTCTTTTATTTCTGCTAATTTATTCTCATCTGCTAACAAGAAAGAAATGAGTTACTCACCTTTATTCCTTGACAGCTAAAACTAGGAACCGATGTTAATTAACGTAACGCAAATGATACACATTCATTTATTGTATTCATATTATAATACCGTTGTAAGAGAGTACAAGATACAGCGGATAATACACAGAGAATATTATACTCAAATAGAAGTTGGATTATATCACAATAATTTTCATTTTGGAAATAATATAATTAAAATCAGAGAATATACGTTCGTCTGAACTTCCATTACTGTAAATATTGATCGTATTTTATCTGAATGTGTCTCAATTTCAGACATTATATTCATGATTCATTGTTGAGAATACACGATCCAGAATGATAGACTATATATAAGTATTTTTTTCAAAACGTAATATTTTTAACAGATGGGAATAGGAAGTAATTACCCTCTGAATACTCTGGCTTCAATCATAATTAGATAATTTGATACACTTTGATAACTTCGTACAGATCAAAAGACTGCACGGAGATATTATCAGGATGCACTTAAAGCTTCATCAGCTAATATTCTTTCTCATTATTTTAAAGTCAATAAGGGTCACAATGACGTAAATCAGTGCACATGTTCGCTCTAGCTGCTACACAGTCGCGTAGATATACATTGTGATATTTTAGGAGCGATATACTGTGGGTTAGTCTGAAGTATGACCAGATAATTACCATCATCAAAAAGCTAAGGAATATCATCACCTACAGTCATTCTTATTACTACAAATTACACGTATCCGATTGTGAAATAGACTGTACCTGAATAATGCTGTAGTTTTTTTGTAAACTAAAGTAAATAATATAATTTTAAGTGATTGGATAATGTATTTGATTTCTTTATTACATATTAAGTCATCAATTCTTCTACATACTATTAATATTTTGAATTATAAATAATATCATTTTACAACACCACCTAACAACACTCAATCAAATTGATTCTAATTTCTTTCCGAGAGAATGTGATGATAGCATTTCTCCTATAGAATGTGATGATAGCATTTTTCCTAGAGAATGGGATGATAGCATTTTTCCCAGAGAATGTGATGATAGTACTTCACCTAGAGAATGTGATGACAGTATTTCTTATAGAGAATGTGAGGATAGCATTTCTACTAGAGAATGTGAGGATAGCATTTCTCATAGAGAATGTGATGCAAGCATTTCTCCCAGAAAAAGTGATGATAACATTTCTCCCAGAGAATGTGATGATAGTATTTCTCCAAGAGAATGTGATGAAAGCATTCCTCCTAGAGATAATCTGTAAAATGTGAACACTGCAATAATGGGTTGTAAAGACTGCTAATTAATTAACAAAAACTTGGCAATGAGAGGAATATTTACCCTGATAAAGAGCATGGAGTAATGGGGAATGATTATTACTTAACTTACACATTGGGATATGATTATTACTTAACTGACACATTGGGATATGATTATTATCTAATTGATACATTGGAATATTATTATTATTTTACTGACATATTGAAATAATATTATTATTTTACTGGCTCATTGGGATATGATTATTATTTAACTGACACATTGGGGAATGATTATTATTATTCTGACATATTGGCCAATAAATTTTCTCTGGCCATATTATATATTTATGCCAAGTTAGCATAATATTAATTCATTTGTTATTAAATATTTATTGTTCATGTAATGAATTAATAATACTGTTCACTAATAATGAACTCAGTTCACTGACAGTGTACTCAGTTCACTAATAGTGTACTCATTTCATTAAATTTCGTGCATTGTCTTCACCGTATGTTTTTTAGTAGAATATTCACTACAACTCGTGCAAAAATCCAAAGAATTTATCGTTCATTGATGATCGATTTACTGATGTCAGATAGAAAATAAAATGATTGAGAGAGTCGCTTTATTGCATCGAAACTTCCGAATCTACAAAAGTGTAGGTAATAATGATTGCGGACATTTATTGAAATTGAAGTTATTCAAATTCTGCTATAAGCCATTCTGCTCAATTTACAGGTTTTTATTATCGAAATTGGATATATGACAGAGGAAGAATACATATTTTGATATCAATTTAGAGACTATAGATTCTCTTTGGATAATATGAAGTGTAAGTACAGAAATTATTATTCTCTATTTTCAGATATGATTATGATATCAGATATATTGTAGTTCATAGCAACTCCCAAGAAATAATAAATATCACCAGTGATAATATGTATTTCTTCATTGCGAGGTTTATTACGTCCCCAAATTACTATCAACCACCTTTGCTGATATTTTAGTTCTTAAATTTCACTCAGCATTGAATCTGTATCAAAATAAATGTTTATTTGCAAATTACAACTATTATTTTATAAGCAAAACATTTTCAACTTCATTGATTCATTTTATCTGGAAATAAACATTTTATTTTTATGATGAAAAATTTATATTCAATGAAATAATTTTTGAGTTAATTTAGAACAACATTGTTTCCTATATAATATGCGTTAAACATTAATTATTAATTTGTAAATAAATTGTTATATAAATTGTTGCACATTTTTTACATCATAACTTGTTCAAGTTGAAATGAATAAAAATTATATGTTATAGTTATCTAACTAAATACTGTGAATGAAAAGGATAAATTTTCTTCCAAACATTAATTATTTTTCTAATTCACAACTGAAACTTACTTAACAAACTAAATCTACAATTAATTTTGTAATACTTAGGAAGAAAAGTTTCTTGCGAAGCAGATAATGTAATATTATAACACAGGTTTATTCTTTGTAAATTAGAGCTTATAAAACCGTTAATGAGGGAAAGTATGAGAGATTATTTTGCTTGATTTTTCCACGTTAAAAGTTATATTTCTTGAATGGAGTTCCTAGGAATGAAGAGGTTATATGAAGGATTCCAACATTTTCTAGAAAGGTAATGTTTGTACTGTAATACTGCTTTTTAAATTTTTAACCAGTTCTAATGATTCGCCTCTGGAAGTTGAAAAAAATAATATAACACTGATGATGATGAAGATACATTCATGCAATATCTACAGTCAATATCTACAGTCAATACAAATAATTGAAACGAATTTCAATTGAACTTTTATTTTTCTAATAGTTTGTAGTTCTGATGGAATAATTTCAAAGAGTAGTTTCTTTGAGAGCATCTGTAAAGTAGACGTCTCTTGATGACTTCTTTCCACGCAGACTGAAATAACTAATTCATAAAAAAGACCGAAAAAGATAGATTGAATAAATGGAAAGTAACTATTTATATAAGAATATTCTTATTTCTATTCTATGTAGCAAACATAAATTACAAGTATATACTCGATCATCTTGTGACTATAAATAGTTCTATCAGAAGATTAAAATCTAATCATGAATTCATCACAGAATTATGTTCATTGTAGATATCAGATATTCTGTTTGAAAATATACTGACATTTGATTGACACATTTTAGCAGTCCAATGAGATGTTGCTATGATATTGAGTTAGCATTCAATGGACGATTTAGCTGTTATTAAGATATATATTGAATGGTATGCATTGGTTTATTCTAATACCTTTATCAACAAATTATATTTTAACTCAGATAAGGTAATATTTTCGTTACATGGTAACCTCAGGCAATTATTCGCCGATAGAAAGTTGAACTGTGTCACGAGTCATTTGTCTTTTATTCCTCTATTTGGCCATCTTATGATCCAAGAAGTTACAAAAACTTCTAAAAGTCCAATTTAGAGGTGAGAGAGAGTCTGCATCTAATTAGAGGTTATTGGATTAAAAATCTTCTTTTGGAGATACTCTCACAGACTAAAAGTTATTTCTAATCAATGCGACTTTGAAGTCCTTGTAAATTTGTACAAAATCAGTAATGAGGAAACCGAGCTCCTGCATTTCGTCTCAAAAATTTTCCAAAAATATTGAAATTAATTTATGTTATTCAATAGCTAGAAGAAAAACTCATAGTTAGAAGAATTGGAAACAAAATTGAAAATATATTATTGATTTTGATACAATATTCTTTGTTCATATACGGGCATGATCTGCTTTTATCACCAGAATTATGACTCAGACTTATCACAAAATTGTATTTATCTTACTTTCTAATTCGAGAATCTAAAAATTGTATTTATGCGATATTAATTATTTCTGCAGATATTTTATAAAATATTTTTTTCCATTTCTTTCCGGTGGTCAATTTACCAGGAGTCTAATTACCGGAGGACAAATTAACGAGGGTCAAATTACCGAGGATAAAAGTAACTGGGGTCAAATTTACTAATACCGAATATAACAGTTCCACAATAAACGAAATTTAATCTATTTTAAATAAATGAATTAATTATTAAAATAGGATATTCAACAAAAAATTAGCACCTTTTTTGACCCTTTCATATGTTGTTGCAAAACATAACAAATATTCCATTTTATCGGCTTATGTTACTAATAAGGTGAACTTTTTCAACTTTTCTTCATAGAGGGCCTCTCTATTTCAAACTTTTGGCCTCTGGATTCGAAGCAGACGACCTGATATGGCCTCTGAATTTGAGTCCTCTATTTAATAAAAATGACGCCTGACGGCTTTTTGTGTAAGGTACGTCAACAACATTTGTTAGGTTTAACTTAATATTTATTTTTTATTAATAAAATTATATTCACTTTATTTAATTCTTAACAATTTATCAAGACAGCACTACATTCATACGTTTATTATGATAATAACTTTACCTTGCTCAGTATACTGTGAAAATATATATATTTTCTTCCAATGGTAATAAAATAAATGTGGAAATATTACCCATAAATTACAATTAACATCACTTCACTTATTATTAATTAAGTTCTAAAAAATATATATTAATAATAAACATTTTGAAACATTACACTGTCATTCAAGTTTATTAGAAGAATCAAGAAGCTCATATGTTTCGAATCATCAAACTTTTTAAATCGTGTAGGCGGAATATTTAAAAACATTCTCAAAACTAAATTACTTTGCAATAAGTTTCTATCTCCGAGAAAAGTGCTAACAAATGGTTTGGCAGTTTTTTCTCGATTTCAGAATGTATTTCTTTAGTTGCGGTGAAAACACTACTGACAGTTTCTTTGATCGTTTAACTTTGTTCATTAGTAAAAAGTGAATTTCTTTGAAGTTTAAATTGCTTTACGTCAAGTATCTTTAATCTGTTTCTAGATGTTGGATGGATCTCAACGAAAGAATATATCGATGAAGTAAATTGCTCTTGAACGAAGTGTTTACGAAAAAATGTGAATCGTGATAAAAAACTTTTTATCACGATTCAAGTGTCTAAAATTAAACTACGAACCTTTAGAAACTTCTAGCTTTTTACTATATTGAATCATTGTTTCTTTGAGGTTATAATGGTAAGAGTTTACTTCACAATAAACAGTTGAACATATTGAAATATCAAAAATTATTTCCCAAGGAAAAGATATACAACATAACTTTATTTACTTCTGGGCCATTGCCAAACTTCTTAGAGGAGGAGAAATATTTTCTGATTCACTGGATAGTTTTATGATCTCCAGATGTTCTTTTATAATTTCTTATATTTGTGCAAACGTTTGCTAGAATTTTAATTACTAATTAATATTTTTTCGAAGGAAATAGTGAGATTCAAATTCACAAAAATGGAAATTCTACTGCTCTAGGATTGAAACATTCAGCAGTATTTCATCGTTTACTACAGATTTTCAGAAAGAAGAAAAGTCAACTTAAAATAGATTCACAGGAATATACCATGATACAAAACAATACAAGACAGTGACAGCATAAAATCAAAACTTACATCTTGGTGTCAGTCGGCTATATAACAATATCAATTCACTGAACAAAAATCTATTTCACAGACACAACGCGGAGCTGCTCTGACATAACTTCCAACTACATGTGTGAAAACTGACTGACATTTTTAAGGTTACACGGTTGAAAAAATGAACCTCTAACTAGGTGATACACCAATTGGGTACATGGTGTTTACAAAGTTAAAATATTACAAACTTTATTGTAAAATAGAACTACGTAAAATAGAACTACGTTAATATCAAAATTTTTATTGAAGTGATAAACGTTCTATAGAGGGTATATTAAATTAAATAATAATAGCTAAAGGAATTACAACTGAACACAAAACTAACCTAATTATCGAATAATATATTCTGTTGTATTACAATACAGCACAGAGATTTTTCCTTAATATCGTTATAAAATTTATTCACTATGGATGCTACTTCCTTACTCAGGAAATCACATTGAGTATTCAGGATTTCACTATAGAGGAGTTCTACTCTACAACGTTTCTTCTATATCTCTATATTTTTGAACAATTTTTCACAGTGTTAACAACTCCATCCAAAACATTCTTCGTTTGTATTCTTTTATGGTAAAATGAACCAAACTAACAAAGTGGATTAGTTCCTTGTGTGAAGAAGCGCTGCTTAGTGTACTTTATAGCAGCTGATTGATGGGTCTGCTAAAGGAGACTGATAGTCTGAAACCTCAAGAGCATAAAAAGCAGCTCTGCTTTCACCTCATATCTTTCAGACGTCCTTCTTAGATAAACCGTTCATCTGGAAACTGTAGTAAACTTGGATCTGTTTGCTTTTCCATAGTATTTATGTAGGAACTTCCTTGTTTTCATACCAAGAATGTAAAATAATGTTAGAATCATGGGAAGAATTATTTAATGGTAGAATATATTGATTTATAAAATAGAAAATCTTGCATTGAGCAGGAATTAAAAAAAATCTTCGTTTCATTTTGAGTAATATAACATAAATATTGTATCTGATAAAAATAATGGAATCGTTATATATTTTGCTATTGTCATATTTTATAAAATAATAATAATGTCAATATGAAAATGGAATAAATGTTAGTTCGATTTTTTTAAAATCAAGTTGGTTATGTCTATACCTTAATATATATCTTTTGTATTTTAGCTCAATGTGATCAATAAATATGGAATTTTTACTAATCCAAGATGAGGTATAATAATTTATTTCTATACCGAAAAGTGTCTATAGTTTCAAAATTAATCACAGTCTGAACTTTCTTTCAATACAATTTATTAGATCCAATCTCGTACGTTTGGAAAGCCTCTGGTCAAGATTTTAATAAGTTGCTTGCAACGTCTGTGGCTAAAAAGTTTAGATAAGAATTCTGATGCATCTAGGTGTTTCGAGTTCACCCTATGGCTTTGTCACTAGAGCGGGACACTTTGGTGCATCAAACTATAGTTTGGATGCACTAAAGTGTCTCAGCTATAAGTTTGTTAAAATGATGATAAACTTATTTTCATCATATTACCAAAGGGAAATTTGGGACACTAAAGTTCAGC
The DNA here is from genome assembly GCA_947561585.1 of Caprella mutica. Classification (NCBI taxonomy): domain Eukaryota; kingdom Metazoa; phylum Arthropoda; class Malacostraca; order Amphipoda; family Caprellidae; genus Caprella; species Caprella mutica. The sequence goes on from CANNZV010000540.1 coordinate 183,743, forward strand.
GAACTGATCTGTGATGAATATTTCAATGCAAAAGCTCGTTAATCCAAATTTACCTTTTTTTTTGAAAGATTTCTTTTATACATACATATATACGATATTGAAAATTTATAATATTCAAAATTCCAAAATAACATATTTTTTAATTTCAATGCTTGACAACTAATTTTAAAAGCAAGTTGAGTAACTTAAAATTTACGATTTTACTATTTGACAACACGAAAATAGAACGGTTTCTAACTGAAACAGTTTTATGAAGTGTTGTTTAGTGTGCACGGAGCACTATATGAACAAAATATTTACTACCTCTTCGATGTATTCCCTTCATTAATTACTTTACCATTTTCTCCATTGTTTGCCTTTGCTCTTATATCCAATATAGTTTCACATGAACTAGCTTCACAGAATCTCCAAATATCTCTACATAGTTCATTGATTTGCAAGAATGGTCGGCATTCAGTGACCTGATGGAACTATATTGGACTGTTCAGAAAATTATTTAGAATAACAGTAACGGCTGCCCATCTGAAAAACATCGAAGAAATGTAATCCTAAGAGGTTTGCAATTTGACCTTCTAATGCCAGAATGATTCTTGCTATTTGACCAACTTATGGCAGAAATATTCTTGTCATTTGACCTTCTGATAACATAAATTTTCTTATCATTGTACCTTCTGATGACAAAAAGATTCTTACCATCTAATCTTCACACCTACTTATAAACACCAGTCCTTTAATAGTTTAGCCTATTTACTAATTAGATAAAATCTCTTCCATAATTTTGGTGGTCCAACTAATTCTCACAGGCTTCAGCTAACCACAAGAATTATAAAAGTCATCAAGCACTGATTGCCTTGTACATTTCAAATAGAAAAAAGTATGTTTTTAGATGAATTTCAAAGATCTCTCCTATTCATCATTAAATTCTTTTATTACTCAGAGAGAAAATTGATATTTTATTATTTTGTTCTTTCGTTCATTTTTTTTTCTCCTACTCGACCAACTTCTGTCCTATTTTTAGCAGCCATGGTTTCATCGTCACTCCATGGTACAATGTGACGCTGATCAACATCTAATAAAATATGATAAAACATATTATATAGAAAACAATTGAACAATTATTCGTATAATATCAGAAATCCATAGCAATAAATTTTTTTTTTATGTTTTCAATGGAGTCCGTTTTATAAATTACTCTGCCATGAATTTTTAATCTATTCCCATTTAATATTACGATCAAAATAAATTCGTTACATATATATTGAAGAATTCATAGTTACTTCATCATATTAATATCAATTCACCAGTTGTGAATAAAAAATAAGCAATATCCTCATTTTTAACGCTCAAACATAAACATTCATCACTTATTCAATAAATATAATGCTGACAAATTGGTGAATATTCTGATAATATAAGTGGATAAACTAACTGTTTTTCATAGTAAAAGAAGTACTGATATGAACAATCAAGTAAATAATATGTAACATACTTCTTAATGTTATTGAGTATTTGATTCACAGTTTAACTTTAATACTTCACATAAATATCTTAATATCCATTAAGTAAAGTACCTCATGACTAAGATATTACAGCGTGAATCATTTATTATACCAGATTACACTACAAGAACTATATGCAACATGCATAACTGATTCGAAGATCTATTTATCTAATTTGTGTCATCCACATTCTTCAATCTGCTTCCAGAAACTCCCAGAGAAGAAATAATGGTGGGGAAATCGTAGATTAAAAACGAATTGTCTTATTTAACTATCTATCGTTATTCAAGAAGTCACGATTTTTTTAATTTAAATATAGAGACATAACTCTTTGCAAAGTTCTACGAAATATGAACGTTTTTCTCTAAAATTTTTCTTTAGTTCATGTATTGTTATAAGACCGAATGCTTTTCTGATCCCATTTCAGCGCTCCATTTAGTGCATAAATCCTTCAAATCTGACAAAAGAGACAAAAAACCAACACGTAAAAAATAAATTCCGTGACTGGAAAGACGTTGAGAAGAACCAAAGACTGAATTCAGTCAGATTGGGAAGAGTCGAGGGAGTGAAATTATAACTAGCAAAATATTAATTATTTTAACCCTTATTCGTTAGGCAAACAGGTCTTCATACTCTGTTTGAAATGACTGAATATAATATCTAGTACGATAGTGTTTTAGTATGATAGAAGACATTTAAATACAATTGTTAAATATATAAATGAGTATATAAATAAGGTAAATAACTATATAAATAAGGTACATAGCTATGTAAATAAAATACATAACTGTATAAATAAGGCACGTGACTATATGAATAAGGTAAATATATAAATAAGGTTCATAACTATAGAGGTTGTCCGTTTTTAATCGCACCTCTATAGTTTGAAGGGAATAAATACATAGATATAGAGATTGTCCATTTTCAATCGCACCTCTACAGTCAGATAGTAATAGGATTATTATAACACACTTAGGATCAGAATGACACAATTAGAAACAACAGAAGACACCTATGATCAACAGGACACACATAGTATCAACCAGACACACTTATAATCATAAGGACACACTTAGGGTCAACAGGACACACTTAGGATCATCAGGAGTCACTTAGGATCATCAGGACAAACTTAGGATCATCAAGACACACTTAGGATCCTCAGGACACCCTTAGGATCATCAGGACATACTAAGGATTATCAAGGCACACTTAGGATCAACACGACACACTTAGGATCAACAGGACACCCATAGTATCAGCAGGACCCCCATAGTATCAACAGGACACACTTATGATCAATAGGACACATTTGGAATCAACAGGACGGACACACTTAAGATCAAGAGGACACACATATGGATCGAGAGGACACACATATAGCAACAAATAAAGTATAGAAATAGAAAAGACGCATAGGAATAGTGAACATACATAGAAACAAGGAGATACACGAAAACAATATTTTCATGGTTATTCGTTCTTCGTTCGTTGATTGCATGGTTATAGCTCGCTTCACACATGCATTTTTAACACTGCAGAAAAAAGGTCTTCCTTAAATGTGTTCACACATGCATTTTTAATACTGCAGAAAAAAGCTCTTCCTTAAATGTGTTCACACATGTCGTTGAAGTAAAAAATTAATATAATTTTAAAATTAATATAATTTTTATATTTAACACATTTTAGAAGTAGCTTTTTTTTGCGATGTTAAAAATACAAGTGTGAAGCGGATCTTAACCATGCAATAAACAAGCGAAGAACCAATATTTAGAGTGAAAACTTCAATGAGATAAAAATGTCACTGAAGTTGTTCTATTTCAAAATAGTTTCCAAGGAAGAAGTATAAGCACCCTGTAACAAATTGTCTACCATTATAATTTCTTCCTTTTATTCACTGCCTTTTAGTATGTAAAATCACAGAATTAGCTAGCTCTAAGAAAAACCTTCGCGCAATGACAAAAAATAGTCAACCTCACTCTTTGCTTACCTGTTCTTAAACTATGTCCATCAGTTCAAAAATGTTTTTACCTGTTAATAGTACAATAAGAGCAGTGAAAAAGAGACCAAGATTCATTTTTTCGTCCATTGGGTATCGATTTATAAGTATTTGAAAAAGAGGAAACATTTTTGTGGCCCATACTGTATATTATATAGAGAGTAAAAATATTTTGGAGAATTGATGTAGTAAGCAATACCTGAAGGTAGTAAAAAAAATTCTAATTCTATGTCTCATATCTTAATATTTAATAGATTGTTAATTAATATTTATGAACTTTGGGATATATAGCTTAAATAGAAAGACGATATCCAACATACAACCATTGGTCATAAAATGTAATCAACGCATTGTTTAAATTAACCTCTTATAATATAAATAAGAATACAGTGCTAGCCAAAAGAGTTTGAAACAATTTGATTTCAAAATTTTGAACAATTCATAACAGTAAACTGAAATTCTCGTTATCTTTACCCTTTAACGTCTAAGATATGTTGAAGACCAAGTTTTTGTTAGATAAATTCATGATAGGTATCCTTTTAAAGAAAGAATGTGTTTGAGAAAATAACTTTACATATTAAATAAAGTCAAAATCCTTATGTTGCATAGCTTACAATTATTTTAACTTCTTTTATTGCTAAAATATTACTATATTTAACAAATTTTAACATTATTTTATGTTTTTCTATTGCCCTCACTTAGGGAAGGTGTTCGTTAAAGGGTTTATAATTGACTAATTCTGACAAATGAACAAAAAATAACATAAAAGTACTCCTAGTGAAGTACTTGAAGTTAATTTCACTTCAAATCTACGGAGATGACTTCTAGTATTTGAGTTACTCTTAAATTTCATTTCATATCTATTGATTCATTTCATATCTACTCCCAGTATTTCAGTCAATTTATTTTGATTTTTTGCGATTATTATTTTATTGTGAATTATTGTACATTAATAACTATTGTACCAGTTAATATGTTCTCTCTGATAATTTTTTTCAAATTATGCGTTAGTTTATTTTTTTTCTTCCAATAAACGTTTCCAATTATTGACTAGCAAAATAAATATACACTTGTCTTCAACTATATTACTAATAATTGATCTATTTTACCATGGTTTTGTAATAAATATTTCAACCATTATTTGAGCCATCCCTTTTGAGTGTTCGAGTATTGCGATGTTTCTCTTTATTTGTTTAAACTTTAAATGTTCAGTTGCAGTAAATATTCACACTGTACACTGTACAGTTCAAATATCTTACCATTTCACAACTGATCTATTATTTTCGTCAAAAAAAAAGAGTTCATTTGAATATAGTAGCTAAGAGTGTGGTTACAATGGATGCGTATTCAAGCGATTTTACGTACAGACGGCTTCTGATGAAATCGGATGAAAATCAAACTCATACTTTCCAATGGGAGTGGTTACAGTGGCAGCGATTTGGTCGTCAGAATACGTACGAAGTCGTCAGAACAGCCTTAGCATTCGAACAAGTTAGAGTTTCTCATGCGGCCAGCGACAGATTCGGTCATTATTGTGTTTAATCCTCTTAAACTTTTGATAGTTGTTACTGTTTACGAATGCGTTTTTGAAATGTATTACTATACTTTAGTGAATACTATCAGTATTCACTAAAGTTGAATATCCTTATAGTTATATAAAAACTATTCCTCTTATTTTTATATTTAATTATTTCCTAAATTGTGTGCAGTGGATATAATAATCAAATTAGCGTCTCGTTTATTATTCCAGAGTCACACAAGTAGGTTTTTTATTCCTCCCGAACATTATATCGAATAAACATAGTTTATACCACTATATTAATCGGGCATAAATATTCTGACGTACCAACTCGCACTGACGATCAAATCTGATGATATCGTAAGTTCGAAAAATCACTCGAATACGCATCCATAGTAACTATTGAATTCATCCACTTAAATTTTTAATCACTGATGAATTCATGGTTTTAATTCTTCCATTTCTAATAAAGTTTTAATGTAGATTTTTTATGCACGAATTTTAAATTTTCAATGATAGGCAGATTTCATTTTAGGTACGCGTGTTAAATTCCTTTTTATTCATCAGTAGAGGTGAAAAGACTTGATAGAGTTAGGTTTTATTTCTTTCTTCTTAAACATGGAACATGGAGACAACACGGTACCTACCGACAAATAAATTAAATCAACAAACATACTGTTAGCTACAAATTTAAAGTTTGTCTGGGAGACTAATTTATAAATTTTAAGCTTAACAATAATTATAGAAAATTGAACGTGACATAATTAAGGTAAACTAATTTAAATTGTTTAACTAAGATTTACTGATAATTTATCAATTGCAAAGTGCAGGGTAAGAAATGCTATTTGTAATTCATGAAAGGATGCACTACAACTACGTTAAATTTAATAAGAATAATCGAAGTTTTAAATTCAAATGTACGTCTCATATGAACAAATTAAGTAAATACGTATTGTAAACAAAGATTACGAGCAAATATAAATAGGAATATCCTAGCTATAGAAAATTATTAGAAATAGAAAGAAATTAGTTATTTAAACAATACCACTAAATGTTCTTACCTAATTTTTCAGCAATCTACACTTATTCAAATCAAATCTTTCAAATGGGCACAACAATAATCCCATGACTGTTTAGTTTTAGAGTTTTACCGGTACTGAACTATTGCCATTCTAGCACTAAGATTTTACGTACAAAATATTAAATTATCAACAATTAAAGTAATTATATATAAAAAATGTAGAAATGCTATTAGCAACTACAGTAACCGTACCCTCAGTATGAATAATTCTTAATCATTGTTTATAAAACATACATGAATCTAATGAAGGAATTAATTATGATAATAATCAATTAACTATATAAATTCAATTGGAATTATAATGAATTCATATTTTCGTCTCGTTGATCATTTCCAACTAAACTTAGTTTACCATTTTAAATAAATATAATATTCGTAGCTCTACAATCTCCATAGAGTTTTTAATTAAAGATCAAATTAATAAAGAGTAAACATAACAACTTAAAGAGTGAATAAATAAAATCATAACAATGAAAGGACAACTGTACAGCAATAACGATAACAACTGTAATATCACAACAATTTTGTATGTTGATCATAATAATATTACCTCCGGAAAATTGTTGAGTAGATCTTACATCTAATAATGAGAGTAACTTCGAAAAATTTAAATATGTGTAAACATTCCGGTTCTAAATTTAAATTGAATATGATATACCAATAGTACTGCTCATGGTATAATGAATGAAACAATTGATTTCAAACTCTTTCGGGAATGTGTCTTCAAGTTATTAATAACTTTAACACATTCAAGTGTATAATCTTCTTCTAAAAATAGGTCTGTGAATCAGAGATAGAAGTAAAGTTTCAAGATCGAATGGAGAAGACTTTTTCAATGGAAGTTTTCATTTTCTGTAGAGAAGCTCTTTCGAAAAGTGAAATGTGTGTGAGAGTAAAGTACAAGATAAGCAGTTCATATCTCAAAACTTCTCTGAAAATCAATAGAGGTTTTGATATCTTTTAGATTGCAGCAAAGCTTCCAACTTATGGCTTTTCGAGAGCAAAAATCGTGCTGATGTCGACAGAAAGCAGATCCAACAGTCAGAAAATGGCATATTTGGAGAAGAAAGTACATGATGCTTAAATTCTAAATTCTACAATGTTATACTGTGCATTAAATACCCAAGCATTAATGAATTATTTCAGGGGTATTAATGGAATATTGTAGCATTCGTAATTAGCTAAAACGGATTTAAGGTAAAATATATCAGAAGGTGGCCCAAATAAAGACAACGCCGTATACGCTGGAGACTGCTTACTTTCACTCTTATCGCTCTGCAAATTTTGAACTGCACAAAATATGATCAAATCATTTAACCAAGAAAGGGTGGTAAGGGCTGGATGGAGTCAGCCACCTCTGGTATTGAGTTCTGGGTTGCCAGTATTACTAAGATATGTACTTTTAGTATTTGAATATCTTAATGCAGTTTTTACATTGCTATTTAATACAGTATTGGATTAACTTCAAACATATGTAAATATATGAAAAAAAATGAATGAAAACATGTAACAATCTTTATTTTACCGCAACACACCAGGGGGTTGAGGATTTACAATGTGATCAAATAAATTAAATTGAAACAATTTAGACCTCATTAAACCAATCAGATCATATTTTGATCGATCAGAGCTATATAAAACAAGGTTGTGACAATAATAATCACAATTTTGGTACATTTTAATTCGCCCCACGTTGGCAGAAGATATTTAGGTAAAACTTTTTTTTATATATATAAGTAACATTTATGGACCTATAACCTCATGTTTACAGCTATAGCAGTTCTTTGCGAAATCAAGAGCCTTGTATAATGCTGTGATAGATTTTAAATATTAGCAATTTTCTCCAGAACAAGACATTTTTCCCCAACTCCCCGTGGGCAGAAAATGTTCACATAGAACTTTGTTGTTGCTATAAAATTAACTTATCAGACCTTTAACATCATGTTTGCCTTATAGCATTCCTTAAAGATGTCAAAACCCCAGTTAATTGTGACATTTTATTACGGAGGGTTTGCAGTTTATTTTTTCTATAATTACCACCTAGATGTTAACCGATTGGGCTGAAATTTTTCATATCGCGTTTTTCACCCATGTACCAATTTCAAAAACTATAGCTTAGGCAAAATCGAAAAAATAACTCATAACGAACCACACTAATAAATATGTTGTGCATTTATAAATACTGCTCTTTATTACAATATGAATAGTACTATAGTACTACTATATTACAATAGTACTATACTATATATACCCAAGAAATGAAGGTAATAATCTATTATGAAGAGGTAAAGTTTTCTCGTGAATTGAAGCTTATTTGATACGGCTAACGACTATCTTTATTGTTATTGAGTAATTAGTATATGCTCGTTATATGTATTATTAGATAAATTGTCACAGAACAGTAAGAATTGAATGAAGGAAATGTAGCGAGAAATTGAGTTATTTGCTAAAATGATTACTAATTCCGATCATGAGTTAATTTTTTTCTCAATTCTAAATATAAGTCGGAAAATATTTCAGTATAATTAATATTTTAACTTCGAGCATAATTTATTTCATAAATGAATAGTATTTACAATGAGAAATATTATTAACTAATAATAATATTGTCAAACATTAAAAATCAATATTCATTGTATGTATAAAAGTATATTTCCATACTGAACATTATAATTGATAACCATGAATATATATTAAACTAATAAAATTATTTTTGTAGTTGTCTGTATTTTTAACTTGCCAATTAAATTGTTGATATTATTCTATAAAATCAACTAATAATAGAGGGTCACTTATTCGTTAAATGTTTTTTTCAAAAAAATGCGATACAAACATGAAGGTTTGAAATATTTCATATAAGAATCTAAATATAACAGCTCTATTGAAGAGTACTTCATCAAACTGTAAAATAATTAAAATAAACACTCATGAACTCTAAGGGAAAAATGTGATAGCTAAATTGTCTGTTATTGTCCATTACTGTAAATATTGATGGTATTTTATCTACATCTACCGTAATATCATATTTATAATAAAAAACTAATGTATTTCCAATAAAAAATAGATTGTCGTATATAGAAGATATTTTAATCATCGATTATAATCACCGATGGAAAGCTGACAATATTCAACTATAATTATCCGACAGAAAAAAAGAATAAACAATTATTTTGGTTCTAGGTAATTGCCCCGCGGAAAGTTCCAACAAGTAAGTTCCGCCGCCGGAAAATTAAACCACAAAAGATTTCACCGCATATTAATGGATTTCATTTACAGAAGGTAAAACATTTAATATTAACTGATTTAAAGGAAAAGTTTTTTTTGTGGTAACCGAACAACATTTCATTAGTTAGAAATTTAAGAAATTATAAGAATAGTTTACGTTAAGTCAAGAACTACGAGATAACCTAAGGCGAACATACAAAATAATAGACAGATCAAACGATCTTTTAAATATGAATCAATTAAATTTTTAATAAAATTTAAATCGTGGAAATTCAACAATAAAGTTCCACTGCCCCAGTTACCAATTATTTAGATTCCGTTTGATTCTCCTTTGTTACATAAATTTTATTTTATATATATTATTTATCACCCATTTTTTAAATGTACCAAAATATATTACAATTTAAATCAGCGACGATAACAATTCGACACTTACTGAAAAAAAATGTTTAATTAGTATTGATATATTTTAATATAAAAGAAAAATTACAAAGCTGAAACTTTCTGTAACTGTTTGATAATCTCTTTTGAAACTGTTAAAAAATAAAGTTTTAAAATGTTGTGCTTCAACTAAGTTTTGAATAAAGAATTAAAACAACTAAATTGCGGTACATTAACTAGCTTCGATCTGAAACCACAGACATACAAAAAAATCATAACTTCAAAACTCACATAAGATATATAAATCATAACACGTACACAGTTTCTTTTGATATTCAACATCTTAATATAAATGCGGTTCAGCAGGTCTCTGATTCAAATTGACTCTAAAGAAATAGACACTAAAAACATTATTGTCATATTGCTGCTTAATATTACCTTTTCAATAATGAACATAACAAAATTTATTTTTGTATCAAATATTAAATTCTGAACCGTAGTGTTTCTGTTGATAGATTCAAAAAGCTAAATTTAGCAGTGTTGCCACAGGTTGGTGTTCCAATACTAGCGTCATAGTCTGTCACTATAAACCATTTAATACTTAATGACGATATTATGATGGATTATTAATTGTTTTCTATTTAAAAGGAAGATTTATTCATTTATAATTATCAATTACCTAGACTTAGAAATACACTTTAAAATAAATTGTTTATTTATGCTGTTTATTTGTATTTTTTCAAGATGGTGGAATCGTCCGCGGTGGAATTTTCCACATCTTGTATTTAATGACGGTGGAATCTTCCATGGTGGAATCTTCCTGGTGGAACTTTCCTCGGGAAAATATCCACGGTTGAATTTACCGGCCACGATTCTTTATTTGTGATACAGATCCAGAAAAAAATATAGTATCTAATGTTACATTTTTATATTTTATTGAAGGTTTATTGATCTCCTGCAAGATTATTCTTTTATTTCTAGGTAGATGATTAGAGAAATAATTATACTAATTAAGGAGTAGTTTGGTGTGATTTAAATAATAGGATTTGAATCATTAAAAAATATTGGAGAGTTGCCTTACGTTTTCTGGTAGTGTGATACTTAATCATTTAAGGATAATTTATTAACCATTTTAATCTATATTTAATCTATCATTTAATCTATATTTTGTAGAAATTGAACTCAATATATTATAAAAATATTGATTAATTAATTGAAAGAAATGAATTGTATATAAATTGTATATCGAAACTTCATTATTTATTCCATATCAAAAATATCTTTTTATTAAAAAAGGATATGCCTTCTTAGAACAATAATTTTATTCCATTACTAATTCATTGTATTATGAAAGAATTCATTGAAAGGAAATTTCTAATAAAATACTATGATTTTTCCAATTCGTTTATTTTCTATGATAGAAATTGTAATTTCATTTCTTGTTGTTAATCGAAAATTATCATTTTCTAATTGTTTTTTTAATGAATTGAATATGAATTTATTTGTTATATATATTCATTGATTGAATTTTCTGGAATATTAGTTGATACAAAATTAATATACGAAGATTTCATTGAAAACTATATCTAAAATTTTGATGTTGTGAACTTATTGCAAATCTGATTAATGATTACATTGGAATAATTTTGTTAACTGTAATGGCAACATTCTAATCTTAGTTTATATTACACATTACTGACTTTTGAATACTGTTGATTATTGAATAGAGTTCCAATGTGAAATTGAACGTTATCTTTATATTGATGATAATAAAAGATAATTAAGAGATCCTCTATCTATTACGATAAACAAGTCGATGTAAATAGAATAGTATTTCATCATAGATCAAAAATTCCTAAGATATTCCAAAAAAAATGAAATATGACGGCAATGTCTAAAACGATATATTATTTGTGCGGGTCTAGGTCGATTTTCCGAAAACGAATTGGCCGAAACCAAATTTGCCGAAAACTAATTTGCCGAAACGGATTTTCCGAATACGTTTTTTCCGAATCTAAAATTGGCCGAAAACGGATTTGCCGTAATACAAATTTGCCGGAGGACAAATTTTCCGAAAGACGAATTTGTCGAAAATAAAATTTAATGTAATTAAAATAACATTCTGCTGCACTTTGTAGTTCTCATCATTATATTATCTTATGCATAAAAAAAAACACATTTCTTATTTGAGTTTGATATTACTATTGCTAATAAATTTGTATTCCGCTAATTCGGTATCATTTTTCTAAATTCATATATCTAACTGTATATATTGAATATTAATATGTATATGGCATTGCTAAAAAAAGGTTTTACCTGAAACAAATTTATTCATGGAAGTGACACTATCGTTGAAGCTAGAGGTATGAAAGTAGACATGGATATTCACAAAAATAAATAAACACGCTAGAAACACACAATATAAAAAATACAACCAAACGCTCAAATGAAAGAAATGCAACATGCTCCCATAGCTGAATGATTGATTCTGACTGATTAAAGCTTGATCGTCTTTAAAATAAATAAGAAAAGACAAAGAATCATTTTGTGGGACAAAGATTAATACAATGATTAACGAAGAGATAGAATAATTAATGTATCATTTATTGTAACTATGATTATGATTTTCTGTATCTTTTGTTTAATTTTACATTCTGTTTTAAATAAGTCTTTCGTTAAATTTGGTTTCGGCAAATTTGTTTTCGGAAAAAACGCCGTATACCTATTTGTGCAATATGTTCAATATTTACCTTAATTGACAATAACAGACGAATACCGACTACAATTCTTTTCGACTGGAGTATAGACTACATTAAATCCAAACCACTTTCTATTTCACCTTTGGAATTCCTCCAAACTTTTCATTCGATTGAGTTACTTGAGAAATGTGAGACCAGAACTTTTAAGAAGTTCAATACCCTGAAACATTCCACTTTATATTACCATTGAGAACTTACGATGCAATACCAAGAGTGTTGCTCTATACATTAATTATAATATTGTTAACAAATTATTGAATGGTTTTACTATAAATCTAGTTAATCAATTTAGAAGGATTGATTGAACAAAATCGTTCACCGGTAGTAGGATAAAATGTTCATGGATGCTGAGAAGCAATATACAGATGAATGAAATTCTCGTGTTCAGAATATTTGAAGGGATTTTATTCTCTTGCTAATGATTAATGATACTATTATTTATAAACAAAATAAAAAGCAGAAGAAGCATTTCTTAGGTTATTTTGGTTTTAAATGACAAAATTAATGGTTCTAGGCTGATTTTCCGAAAACGTATTGGCCAAAACCAAATTTTCCGAAAACTAATTCGCCGAAAAAGATTCTCCGAACACGGGTTGGCCTTATCTCAAATTAGCCGAAAACAAATTTTCCGAAATACGGATTTGCCGAAGGACAAATTTTCCAAAAGACGAATTTGTTAAAAATCATATTCAATGCATTTAGCAAGAGTATTCTGTGGGACTTTGTAGTTGTCATTATATCTTACACCATGAAATTTCTTATATATTGTAGTGCCTGTAACCTTTCAGTATAGCCAAATTTGTATATCTAGATTATATTTATACCTTTACAATTGTATCTGACAAATTCAGTAGCAACATGACAATAAAATTTGCAGGGTCCAACGACGTGATAACTCTTTTATTGACTACCTTCTTAGCATTTGATGAACAATATCTACTCCAAATATAATTGGTTACACTATTTGTTCTACAGAGTCTGAAATATTTTAGGATCAGTTGAGATAGACGAATCAGTATGAAGCAGAGAGAACATCATTTTGCTATAAGTTTTTCTTATTCTTGAGTAGCATTGTTGTATATGAAGGAACCTTGAGTGATTTTATATAAGGGGAAATTTCTTATATAATACAATACATAGTTCCGATGACTGTTATCTTCTTCAATAAATTCTCAGCTAGTCTTACAGACGTGGAAAAAGTTGTCGGTAGTAACATTCTGTACTGTACTAGAAAAAAGGAGTATAAGTTGAAAAATGATGTACTGATAATGATTTCTCTCTGATCCAATGAGGAAATCCATTTTCCAAATATTCACACGTCTCAATTACAAGTAACCTGAATTGTTACCGAATTACCTGGTTCACCAGCAATATATTGAGTGAACTGATAACGCAAATTTGTTGGAAAGAGATGCCCATCAATAGTTTAGAAAATCTTGCCTTATGATTTTCCCATAGGTGTTGCCATAAAAAAATATATTCATTTCATCATTTGTGAGCTTTCTTGGCAACATGTTAACTGGTTTGGTTGTTTAGACAGTACTGAAATGATTGTGCAAGTGCTCAATTTTAGCTCAGTATTGTTCGATTCTGTTTAGACTTGTCAATACATTATCTCAATATGGCAGCACCCAAGTTAACGTTAAAATGAAATTTTATGAGAGCAGGTTAAAATGACCCGCTGGGCTTTGGAGGTAAATATTAAAATAACTCTTTAAGTAATTAATGAACAAATTTCAAATTTCTCATGAATATTAACCTCGAATATTAATAAAAGTCTGTAAATTTCATACATATTGGTCCACTAACATAGAAATCTTACCGAGTCAAAAATAGTTTGCGGGTTAACAAATATATTATAGAATTAAATATTGAAAAATATTTAATTTAATAGGTTTGAAATATCCATATTTTAAAATCAACTCATTAAAATAAATTGGTATTCCTTATTTCTCAGTACAACCTACGTATTCGATTCCAATGCATGTAACAGCATTGGATTTATTTTAGCCTCACACCTTTGGTTGCAGGTGATTTGTATTCCATCTTCAGCGTGATTTCAGTACACGAATACGAATGACCTTTTTGTGAAAGAGTAAAACGAAATGGAATTCCCTTATACGATATCGATAGTGGAGAATTATCAAGCAATAATTCCACCAAATTACAGCTTTATTCCCAGGTAACAACAAAATTATACATGGAATTGAAAATGATTAATTTGGGATGTTAAAGAATGAAAATTTAACTTTAAATGTAATGTATTTAAGTGAATTTGACACTTAAAATTGAATAATGTCATAAATGTCATGTCAGTTAGCTTCATAAGTTACTATTTTATCACTAACACCATGATTCAAATTAAATATGTATGTTTTTTACACATAATTCAATCAACCTCTTTTTTTCTTCGCAAACAAATTGCGAAGAAAAAACACTTCTTAGTGCCTAAAATTAGAGGATTTACCTGGATATCGGGTTAGGAAGGAGATTCCTGTGAATAACTTTGGATTCAATTGAAATACTTTACATCTTTAATGAGGCACGACAATGCCAAGAGTCACTGGAACTGATTTGTATTTCTGATGGATTCCTCTCTAGAAAGGAATATAGTATTTGAAACCGGGAATATTCTTAGATCAAGTTTGCTCTCAATAATACAGGGTGGGGCGTAAGTTTGGAAGCAATTTTTCAAACATTAATATAATTCTTAAAAATAAGTTCTTATGTAGGTGATAGGGTTTGAACTATAGTAGAGACACTACATTATGACGTGGCAGTGTTATTTTTTACAAAAATTTAGTCAATTCAAAAATGTCAGACAAAAGAGAAGCCATTATTGCTCTACACCGTGCCGGGAAGTCAGATTCCGTCATTTCAAAGACTCTCTCAATAGCGAGATCGACTGTTTGGAAGTGTGTGAAGCGTTTTAATGAGAGAGGAGACTTGACTGATCGTCCAAGAAGTGGTAGACCACGCTCACAACGCACCAAACAACTGATAAAATGTGCCCGAGAGAAGATCAGGAGGAACCCGAAAAGGTCAATACGATTGTTAGCCAAAACAGCTAATGTGAGTCCCAGAACTATGAGAAGAGTTGTCAAAGAAGACCTAAAAATGTCCTCTTTCACCCTCCAAAAGAGACAGACTCTGTCAGAAGCTGTAAAGAAAAAGAGATTGGAGAGAAGTAAAGCACTTCTGAGAGAATTGAAGTCTGGCACGGCTGGTGAAATTGTTTGGTCTGACGAAAAAATTTTCACAGTGGAAATGGCTCACAACCGGAGGAATGACAGAATAATTGGTAAAAGTGCAAAAGACATCCCATACAACCAAGAAACTGTCCACAGAACCATGAAACCTGCTTCAGTAATGGTCTGGGCCGCCGTTTCAGAAACTTGGAGATCTCCTTCAATTTTTGTGGAACAAGGTGCCAAAATCAATGTTCAATGTTATATTGAGAATATTTTGACGCCAATGTTGGAGTCAGCTAAGGATCACTTCGGTAATGACACTCTATGGACATTTCAGCAAGACGGCGCGACTTCACATACTGCAAATGTCACTCAAAACTGGTGCCATGACCATCTTCCACGGTTTTGGTCCAAAGAAATGTGGCTTCCCTGCTCCCCAGATGTTAATCCTATGGACTTTTCGGTATGGTCCATTCTTGAATCAAAGGCCTGTGGTAAATACCATCGCAGTGTGGATGATTTAAAGCGTTCGCTCCAGAGATCTTGGAAGGAAATTTCACAAGAACAGTTGCGTGCCGCAGTAGGAGGAGTTCGGAGGAGATTTGAGGCTGTTATTAAAAACAAGGGGGGACATTTTGAATAAATTTATGATTTTTGAATTCTTAAAACTCTTATGTAATAATACATAACTGTAAATTATTAAATATGTTTTTCGTTGGATTATAATATGCACTTTCATTTGCTTCCAAACTTACACCCCACCCTGTAGAATCGGTTTTCTGCCAACCGTGTCAGAGGAATTATTAGATAAGGAATATATTTTTTTATCTTTCTTTGTAAATGATTTGAAAGATAGTTGGCTTTAAAAAATAAATTTAAAATGATAAAATATGTCATTAACTTGTCTTACACGACTGACTTTACAGGCATGATTTTATTTCAAAAAAATATATTCATTTTAAATATTTTTAAGTGCATATCAATTACTTCTTAACAAAATAGAAAATACATTACATCGTATGGTAACATCTAATAAATTCTACATGCAGTACTATACACTAATTTACAGGCTCATCATTGATTAAAAGGGCGAACTAATCAATGCAAGATCCCTTATCCTTTTAACACAATTAGGAGATCAACCCTAATTGAAATTTCTAGCGCGATGGAATAGTTTTGTAACCTAATTTGGCGTAATGGGCTAATATTTCAGGCTAGCGGGAGACAACAACGATTAATGGGCTTTGGTGAGGCTGCTGGTAAATTAGAAGGGAATCACTTTGATAACATTGAATCATAGCGAATTTAAATCGTATATCAGAATAAATAGCAGTTATCTTTGTACTATCGTTAGAGATTGTGTTTATTTCGAGACCCATTCATCACTCGTTATCTTCCCACTCACCTTGCATTGAAAAATGCATACCATTGCCGCATCCAAGTCCGACGTGTAACTTTTTCTTAAGTTACCTCTCAAAAAATATAGTGCTCTTGGTGACATAATTCAGATCTTGAAAAATAGAGAGTATGATTTATTTGAGGCATCAGAAACTAGACTTTCAGGAAAGTGGCTCATCTGGATGAAGAAATGAAGTGCCCTGTGTGATATAATTTTCGAATGGTATAGGGTGATATTTAAGAACAACTTTATTGCTTGTTTTCGAGTTATTGAGTGTAGAAATATGCACCTGACCTGTATTTGTATTTTAAAACAGCCAATATATGAAGTATTGACTTGTATAGCTGTATAGGAAGACAAAGTTAAATTGGTGATCTGATAGTAGTATCGATGACATCTCTTCGAATGCTAATTGGATTTTGATTGGAAATGACATTCATCATAGGAAGTTGTTACTATATTATCAAACCTCTATGCAATTTGCATAACCACAATACATTCAGAATGTATTGTGTCAGATACTGACACTTTTTTATACCTACATTAATAGCTAATAATTTAATTATTTGAGCTTACGGCAATGTATTGAATACGGCATTATCCAGGAGAAATAATGTGTGATGATGTACATTCATCCTTGTTGCTCATGATGTAGCCTATTGAGATCCATGGCACCTTGTCTGTTATATTTTTTGTACATCTCTTAACAGAACTACAAGCAGTTTCATGGAAAAATATACATTGATATATATTTTGCGCCAGATAAATGGAAGTATTGCAACCTGAATTCTTTATTCGTGGAAGTCAAATGTTTCATATTATCCGATTCATTTAAATATTTTGATTATATCATTGATACATATTTCTTAACGATATACATCCCATAAATATTTCAAATTGAATTTTTCTTCACTACTTATAACCAGATTCCCGACTCTTGAAGAATTGAAAATGTAATATATACATTTTAATTTAGCTCACATATTATTAAATATTTCATTCATTATCTCTCATTAAAATTCAAGAACTTGATTTTGAAAAGTATACGTAAAAATAATTATAAATTTATTATAAGTTTGCTGTGTAATTGGATTAATTTAGTAATACTTTATTTCCATCAAAATATAAGTTTTCAAGAATAGTTCTAAGAAGTTAATATGGTTTATATTACAAGAAGCCTCAGAGTAATGATATATATGCAACAAACAAAAGGATATGAAAAAACTTTCCTAACATGATATTGAAATCATAGGAACAGTCAAATCTGATTGTAAAATACATAACAGCAAAATTTCTGTATGATAACATTGGTTAAGAATTTTTCCCTTCAATTTGGCTACACCGAAACTATTAAAAGTCTTTTCCAAACTCAATTCAATCATTTAATGAATTGAGTTGTACTATTTTGTTTCTTTGGAGTTAACTGATGGATATTCATAGTAATCTCGATAATATATTCAATTATAGTACATTATATAGTATTTAACCAACACTATAGCTGTCAATTCTTGTTTTCTGCTTGATCGTATATTAAAAATATTGTATGATGTACATAAACAAAATCTTAAAGTTTCTATGACCTGCTACAAGTATAGAACTATTTACTTTTCTTAAGTTTGATTACAGATATTATACTACTAAAAGATAATTCTACTAACAGCTGATTGGTGTTTTAGTGCCGCCATCGGCCGGCCAAAGTGTTTACTAATATAAAAATATTTAACCTTTAAATTCAAATTAGTAAGGCAACTTTTTAGTATTTAATAACTATTGGTAAATGTTACACTTTAATAAGTAATTACCTCATTAAATATGATATTAAGACCAGCTGGGTACTAATATCATTACCTACTCCCTTTCTGCTGATAGTAAATCAATATATTTGCATGTACTTTATTGTTAAGAACTAGTCTGACATTTTGATGCATGAGGTAAAGTCTGCATAGGTGATGAATCACATTAAGATTTTTTGTGACTTTAATAAATAAAACAGTGGAGATTTGAGGGATTTAGACAAATTCGAATATAAGCCCAGGACAGGGATTTGCTTTACATGTACATTTTAGAAGAGACGCTGCCAAGTTATGGTAGGATAATGAAGAAAATAAGTGTTAATTATTATTTCATCCTCAATGGTCAACCATGACTCTAACCTTAAACTGAAAATTACATAGTGATACACTAAAAGTTGCCCAGAGTGAAAGTAATTGGTTGCCATAGAAGATTGAGTGGAAGCCCAGTAAAATCTCTATTTCATCTTTATCATATATAATTAATTCCCAATCATTTAGAACAACATTTCGATTAACGGAAATTGACAGTAGTTGGAAAGATGGTGTTAATATGTTTAATGAACCAATCTCCAATTGCGACTACAGTGAACCTCCTACTGTTAGGAGATATTTTCGACCACGAGTACTACTGCCTAATATAATAGTAATATAAACAATTGTCTAGTGAGTTGTATTTTTTCATTAATGTATTGAACAATGTGATTAAATCTGTCCTCTCTACTATTGCATGTAAGAGTTTTTCAAAAGTTTTCAGCTCACATCGTCACGGTGGATTTAACGGTTTTTAAACAACGTACTGAATATTACTCGCACTCAGCGAACATTGAAAACCATTAGGCTAATTTACCTATCAGCGTATAGTTAAGTATTCCCTTAAAGTTACGTGTTACCGTACAGTTACGAATTACCGTACAGTTGCGTATTACAATGCAGTTTTGTTTTACCGTACAGTGATGTATTACCGTATAAATTCAAAGAGTGCACACTAAACACAACCCAGAACAATACGGTAACATCACTAGCTACTCTTTGGTAACGTCATTAAAGATACTCCTTATAGCTTATAAAACCCATCAGTTTATTGTTAGGTGGGATTGAACAGAAGGTACTAATGTCAATAAATATACTCCTTGTAGTTTGTAAAACCCATCAGTTTGTTTTTGGTGGGAATTAACAAACAGCTGGTACTAGAACGTGACTGAGATCCCAAAAAAGATAACGCAGAGTTGTTTTACGTGTCTCTGCATCTCTCATATCGGACAAATTCCATCGGCAAAGAAGATTGAAACTCAGGACTTCGATCAGTTCGCTTCGAATCACAATACTGAAGCTGAATATCAAGAATTAATTCGAACCTCACACGAATGACAACACCATCAATTATAATTCGATTGTTTAATTTATTTATTTATCGCTTCTATGTTTTATATTAAATATGATTAGAATAAACAAAATGAAAATTCAAGTTAAATAAATTTTGTATTGGTTATTTGTTATGATTGTAGATTAATTATTTATTGTCCATGATGTTGAAGTATGCTATATTTTTGAAATACTGCAAACAGTTTCGTATTCAACAATATTATGTTTATAAGTGTGGTTGTGATAATATGCTTTCAAAATAATAGATCTTAAAATCACACGCGGGTATTGAAACAGTAGTTTATTTTCATAAAGGTTCATTACACATGTTCCGCTCCATGTAAGTTGTATTGATGGTACAATTCAAATAGAACATCTTGCCAAACACTTAACAAACATGGCTTGATGATAGCTCTAATCTAGCAAACAATGACAGCATTCTGAACTACATATCCTTCATTTGAGTTCAGAAATGAGTTCATTAAAACATTATTATTTAGAACACAGTATGTTCGATTATGTAAAATATTTTATATTTCGATGTAATTTTAAATATATTACATCGAACTAATTATTATTTCATTTGACTCTAGTGATGAGTGCCCAAGTACAATAAATTGCAAACCAATATAAATAATATTTAGATGAAGTAACTTCTATTTATTGTAATAGTTTATATGTAGTTGTATTAGGATTATTTTATCTTAGAAATATATCGTTAACGCAATGGGATAATAAAGACTGAATTAAATGATAAATTTTCCCAGAAATATGTTTAGTTTTGTTCCGAGTACGGTGAGTGTTCGAGTGAAGATAAGTTATATCTAGATGAGAAACACTGTATCTTTTTTTTCAAAATTGAGAATTATTTTGTTACAATTGTTTGAATTGTTCTTTTTTGTTCGAATTTACTGTCACTATTCGTACAGATCCTTCATTTATTTGAAGAACAAATCACAGAAAATCAGCCTAGCTGGAAAGTTTTAATGATGCCCTAACTTTTTCTTGTTTGGATTGAGTCGAGCCCCGCACAATTGAGGCACAACGCCCCCTAAAAAGAAATGATATAGAGTCGGACGGGGTATCACTGCGTATACCCTTTTCATGGGGTATCACTCCGCTCCCCATATAATTTCTAAACCACTTAAAAGGTTTTTGAATTAAATATTGATTAACAAATATACCTATGATCGTATTATATTACTTGATATAAGTAGTTAACTGGTTGCGTAAAATATAAGTGTTAAATTTGTTGCAGATTCATTTAATATGTGTTTAAAACGCAAGAGACAAGTAGATTGGGAAGAAGGCATGAAGAGAGGGAAACACAGACGTTTAGATGAGGGGGAGGAGGATATAGATGTGGTAGAGGGGGAAATAGATGGGGGAGAGAGGGAAATAGATGGAGACGAGAGGTATTTAGATGGGAGGAGAGGGAGATTTCGATGAGGAGAGAGTGTGATTAAAAGGGTAGGAGAGGGGAATTCAGATGGGATGAGATGGGAATTAAGATGTGAGGAAAAGATATTTCGATGGGTAAAGAAGGGGGTTTAGATAAGGGGGAGGAGAGGCATTAAAATGGGGACAGGAGGTATTTAGGTGGGGGAGAGATTTGCTGTATTTATTCAATGCGCAGTAAAACCACTTGATGTGCGCATTGATACCCCGATGCACTCACTAAAAGTTACGCTCAAAAAATTGCCAATAAGTATTTCATTTATTTAGGTATTATTTCGAAAATGGTTGAGAAGAATCCTCATTCATAACCATTTCATCACGAAAGAAAAAGAGTTTTTCTAGTACCTTTAGTTTTTGAGTAAATACAGAGTTTGCGGGACTTTACGCAGTGATACCCCGTCCTACCCTACATGTAGAAATTTAGAAACAGGTTAATTTCTGAGTATGAAAGTAATAAACTGTCAAAAAATCATTACAGGCACCCGTTTCTCACCATTTAGGTTGGAAAATATTAATGGTTTGAAACAATAATAAATACATTTTTTTTTAAATGAAACAAAATCAAATTAGATTTAATAACACCACTAAATTAATTTAGTAACTTCTGATTACAGGAAATAGTTTTATTTAAAATTAATAATAAATAGAATAACGTTAATTAAATAATTTAAATAATATATGTACAAACGAAGATACATTGAAATACAGCTCTACATTTGTTGGTAATGTTTTTGCAAGTAGTGGTTTTTCTGGTACTGTTTTTTCTGGTAGTGTTTTTGCTGGCACTGTTCCTATTAATAGTTCTAATGTTTGATGGTTAACTACAGTCATCCAAAATGCATGAAATATTTTCTTGTACAGTCTCTCACAATCTCCATGTAGGTAAGTGTCTGTTTAATTGTGAGAGTGACTGTACGCGTTTATCAGTAATTGTCTCTTTTTACATTGATTTTACATATTGTTTAAACTGCATTATTCGTTAATCTTTTAACTGCATAATTGGCTTGTTTAATTTGCATCATTAACTCGAAATCTAATCACATGTAGATATCAAGACTTAACCCTAAGAAGTTTGACGTGTGTTTTCTAGGCACATCTTTTTAAATTACTTTCATGTCATTCCTTTAAATTTACTGGCCTTTCTTGACTTTGTTCCAATATTAATACCAAATATATTTTTGTATTTAAAAATTAATAAATATTTATGTATCAGCGTAAATCACCTAAATATTGGAATTAAATGTAATTTGGTGAAGTGTGGCAACGTAGAAATGCAGTTTCGTTAGCTAATACGCACGAATTTGTCCACATTTTTATGGATTTAGTATATATATATAGTATATATACTAACAACATGTAAAAAATACAGTACCGTAGGGTTATTGATAAGATATGTGTTTTTTTAACACATAGTCATACCTTCCGTTGATTCTGACAGTCAAACTCATTAGGGTTAACAAGACAAGTTAACCAGAGACTAAATTATGGTAGGGTTAAAGAAAATAAAGTTGTGTCCTCTTATATTTTTCTATGGTTCTACTATAACTTTTCTTGAGTATATTCATACATTTGTGCCATTGCATTTATATATTCCGTACTTCATTCCGTACTTTCATTTAATATAATTACAGTAAAACTGAAAAATGAAGTGTCCTTTCTATAAGACAGAGAGTAAAGGTTTGTTTTCCTTATAAAATGCATTATATAAAGTATGGAAGAAACTATGAGCCAGATAATACATAGATATTAATATAACCCAAGAAAGAAATAATATATTCCTGTGATATTAAAGGAATATACCAGGGAATTATAATTTATATTATATTAGGCACTCCAGCCACCAAAAATGTAAGGTTCAATTAAAACAATTGTAAACAAATTCCAAACAATATTTCAACCATTTATCAATTATTTCCTTCCATTCATTAGCTCAAGGTTTATGTTTTGCGTTCTGCCATGAGATCATGATATTGTTACTGTTATTATTTATTTACGGATTCGCTGTGTCGCATAATAAATTCATTCTTCTGATCTGAATTGTGTCAGACAGACAATATATGCTAACATGTTGTAGTTCACTAATAAATATTTGTTCAATACTGATTTTAACATATTTGGATTGAATATATACAATAAAGCCATAAATGAAAAGATCACGAAATCATTTTATTGATAATAAGATTATAATTAGCACAATTAACTATAATCAGAGAAGAGATACAGAAGTATTCTTTAAGTTGGGTAATGGGTATGCCTTTTCATCTCACAAGAAGGATATATTCACAGCAAACATTATTCAGATCTATTGGAAGTCAGTTCTCAAATATTTGACAGCTTCTTTGAACTTTGTATCAAAGAAATATTAGAATAATATCAAACAGAATTGATATTTATTGGTGCGTATGGAAATTTGAGAGTTAGATATCACTCATACGTATGATGGCTATTTACTATTCTATCTAATCCTAGTAACCTAGGGACTGGTCCAGACAGACCAGTGGTCACGTAAAAATATTAATAATTTTATTCATAAACCGATTTGGAAGATGTCTTTTCATGACTTTTACTTTTCAACATAACTGCATAATGTGCATATGACTATACAAAAGATGAGGTTATAAATGGCAGGATACTCATATTATGAGCAGTTATTTAAATATACAGGGTGTCTCAAGAAAAGTGGAATGATCAGTCAGTTCAACCATTTCGATCAAAAAAGAAAAATGATACAATCATTTTTATTTAACTCTTATTATTATTATTTTTTGTATACAATTTCGATTGTGAATCAATTTTAATTATTTTTAAAATTTGAAAGAAAATGTAATTTTTATTTTTATTGGTATCCATGATACCTACTTTCATTTCTTCAGGTATCATTGATTTTATATAACTTTTTTATAAACATAATATATCCGACTTCATTATCCATCTGTAATTAATACGCAAATCTAATTAATTTCTGCATAATATATAAGTGTATCTCACCTGGATATTATTTTTTATGCGTACGTAGAGATATAATTACAACCACTAATGTATATTCTTTTCGTTTGCAAGTTGTGAATAATATTTCAAAAGCTTGCCACTTCTATTTTCCTAATACTGGAATATTTAAATATCTTCATCATAATATTAAAGTTTTGATTCTTTTGTTTGAAAGTTTTTAAATTCAGAAATGAAATATATGGGTAATAAAATTAAGATATATATTCCCAAAAGAAATTTTCTCTTTTTTAATTTACTGCAGTTGAATTTTCTTAATTATTCAAGATGCTGACTCCCATTTATGATAGTTTAGTCTTAAAAACTAGAAAAAAAATTCTGTATTTTATTCTATCAAGATTAGATAGTAAGGTAATGAAATATTTGAATTATATCATCTCAATTTATGGTTCAATATATTTTTAATGTGAGTTTATACAAATTTATTATTAGAAGTTCAGATTGTCCATCCATATCATCGTAATATTATATTTAAAAATCCAAAAATGTACCACTTTCGATTCCCCATATTAGCGGGTGATGTCAACTGCATTACAATAAGTCCATATGACCTTTAAAGCTCGAGTTATTTATTGCTCTCTAAAATTATAATGGGATATTGATTTATGTCCTCAAAAGCTTATTTGATGGAAATTAATGGGCTATAATAATAATTATTTGTGTCACCAGTTATCAAAACGCAGTGTAAAAATAGTGTCAAAACTGTTGTAAACACTGAATGAATACTAAATTATAAATATTACAAATTTTTTGTATTATACATCGTGATTAACGTATATTCGCGAATTGGAGTATGCACCTAGATGTAATCTTCCAAATTTAAACTTCGCTGGAACATTCTACTGGGCGAAAGTTTCTGTGTGGATTGAAAAGTGTGAAAACTGTCATCTTGTGAGTTTATATGAATGTATATAGATTGGTACTTTAAAATATTCACAAATATAATAATTCCCCATATCTATCAAATTTTTTCTAAAGCGATTGAATGGGCTTTGGTGGATTAATGATAGTGTTCCAGCGCACGGAATTTTAATGATCGCATTATTACATCGAATCATCTAACTCAGAGACCACCAAAGTAACTTGACTTAGCCACTTCTATATTTTTCCCTCTCGTTTTCTTTTCTCATCCAGATAAGATAGATATTGTGGAAAAGAAAATTGTGCGCAAATTTATTTTCAAAGTCAATAAAGATTTTGTTGACCCTAGTAACCTAGCGACTGGTCCAGGTGGACCAGTCCTCATTAAAAAATGTAAATAATCTTATTCTTTTGAACCGACTCTGTATTTTCATGATATCCAAAAATCAAAATCAGATATCCAAAACTCGAATTGCAACGTCCAAAATTCAAAATTCATTGTCCAACAATCGAAGTTCAATGCTCAAAAATTAAAATTCCAATGTTCAAAAGAGAATTCAAATTTCCAATGTAAAAAATAAAATCAAGAAGTCGAAATCAAAAAAATATAGTCCTGAAATTGAATTCCAATGTCCAAAAACCAAAATTCAATGTCAAAAAAAGAAAAACATATGTTCAAAAAGTTATATGCATGGTCCATCTAATGTATAAAAATTGAAATCCAATGTCCAAAAATTGGAATCCAGTGTGGGGATGTTAATTCTCACACACCGTTTGAATGGCAAACTCAGTGTAAATTTGAATTGCAGATTCACTTCAATTCGAAGTTTTCATTTTTCAGACAGTCTAATTAGCGTGAGAAATTATGCAGATCTTAAGGAATCTCACCCACGAATAATCCAAATAATAAGCGAATGAGAAAACTAGATTTCTGTAGTTTCATTTATGGTTTGAGACAGCAGCTATCGTCTGAAATTGACAGTCTGTGAAGGTTTCATTTCGAGTGAAAAAATTATAAAGAGGAGATCTTTTTATATGTTAGATAAATATTTTTCAAGTGTGCCTTGTACTAATATTATAATAATTGTTGTTCAACAAAGAACTATATTGTTTTAAATGTGATATATTTATTGTTCTCGTTCCAAATTCTTTCAAAATATATAAATTCCACTCCAGAATAATTGAAAACAAATGAATGATGTAACAAATCAATTATGTTCAATCATTTTCATCTCCAAATCCTGAACAGATATCACAAACCTGATGGGGCGGATCTGGAGGATATTTCATCTATTCAAGGACCATCAAAGGATATGAGAATGGAAATGCTCATTGTGTCTCCTCAATGAACTCGGAAATGGCAAAAAGAGCAAGACTGTGTTTCTTATTCACCTCTGCAGTTATAGTTATGATATCACAATGAAAATTAAATTCTGTATCTGTTTGTAATTTTTCTAGTTATTAAATTACTAATGTATTATATTATTATTGCACTTATCATATTACTACATTGAATGCAACACGAAGTAAATTTTTTCGTTAGTTTCATTTAATTTTGAAAGTTTCATCTTTTCTATCAAATCTCGAATATAATAATGATGTTTTAAAAGTATGTTTTTAGGCCTAACAGTTTAAATTAAAGAAGGACATTAACTTTATTTCATTATGAATATTCATAGATAGCGGTATAAATTACTATGCACAGAAATTTCTATGTAGTTTAAAAGATATGTGATATACTGGCCCTATCTATTTACAGTTTTTCATTATGGGAGTGGTATTGAAAATCTTTTTGCACCAAATTGCCCTTCCATAGACACCAAATTAAACAGGTCATCACAGTCAAAGTGAATAATTTCCTCGGTCATTTTTAGTCTCTCCAGAGCGTAATTCCAATTCTGATTTGAACGCCGAGCGTCCCTTTGAAAACTGATTAGGCTTCACAATCGAATCACACTCCTCTGTTGAATGACAAACACTCACACCTAATTTGGCGATAATGTTCACCTTCTGAAATGTGGTCAAAAATGTTGCAGAAACGAGTCTGTGATTACAAAAGACTCAGAAAAGGGAAATTGTAACTCAGAGCAAGTTTTATCATCAGAAATTGTTTTTGAAACTTGATGCTAGAAAGTCTTTTTTTAATCCACTAATTGATTGATCTTTTTGAAAGAACTGTTTTCTGATTCATTTGATAATTAGGAAGCAAATCAAATTAAATACCTAATTAGGCAGTAAATATACGGACTTTTCATTTCAATTCTTTCGAAATAGTGAATTGGTTCAATACGGAATTTTTTTTTTATATAACTACACCTAAAAGCTCCAATGTAAATTCAAATTTCAAAATACACTAACTAATTAACTAGATTGATAAATGTGAAATTAATAATATAATTATATCCGAATCAACTATATGAACTGACTGAAGAGGTGTGAATGGATATGGAATGATTTATTTATTTACAGTACAGTTCCTCTATAATGATATCCTGTATGGTGAAGACAGAGTTCTGTAGAGTCCTCTATAGTTAACAAATTCTATTTAGTCTGCTATGAATGGTCATTAGTTTCAGAAAACTGACTTGCACATATTCCATTTAGTCTGCCTTAAAATGCCATCAGACTAATGTAAATATGTTCACTATAGAGGCTACTTTCTTAAAGTTATTAAACAGAATTTCAATATTAAGGAGCTCTATTGTATGTATATATGAATTAATATACAATATAACTATTTTTAGAGGTTATTATTCCGCAATGGTATTTCAAGTAGAGATGCAAAAACTGTAAGACGTGAATTCATTAAGGATTATTTTTATATTAACCAAAATGTTAAATAATTGACTGTTATCACCTAATTATAATTCAGATAACCAATAACTTTTATATAATGTTTTCTATTTAAAAAAACAATATGTTTCATCATAAACCTTCATATATCTTATACAGTATAGCATTTTTTTTTAAACAAAAAATACACAAAACAAATATAAAATTACAAATAAGATACAGCTAAGGTTACGGGAATATTATTACTTGTGAAACCTAATTTAAAATCTGTGAACACAAAAAGTCTAAGAAAATTATATACCAAAACAATATTCTCTAAAAAGATTCTTGAATTTAGATTTAAATTTTAAAAAATATATATCAAAATCGGTAGCGTAAAAGTATTCAATACTCTTCTAATTACGTACTTTTAGAGATATCTTAAGGCACGCTTTGCATGCAGCGATTGTTGCAATGATTGTGCAGCGATGGTCGCCCATCAAAAGAAATATATTAAAACTATCACTCAGCGATACTCGCTTGTTGCAAAACATCCCCATAAGAATAGCATTGAACTAGTGCTAAGCGATAATCGCTGGACGTTGATCGCTGAGCGATGATAACAAAAATCGCTGCATGCAAAACGTACCTTTAGCACTTTATTTCGCATTAATTCCTATTTAAATTACTTTCATATCGATATGACAAGATTTCAGCCAATAACAGGCGTGTATGTGTGTCGATCCAGTCATTGGAGCCGGTTACCTTCATTGTGAACATTTGATGCAATTGGCAGTGTCATTTTCGATTATTTATAAAAGGTTAAAGCAAAAGAGAAATCAAAGATCTTTGGAAAACGTATAGTGGACCTAAAAGTAGAAGAAAATGTATAAAATAAGATGTCACAGAAATTGAAAGTTAAGGTGAACACGGTTGGGAGCGCCATCAGGAAATGGAGGAAGACCGGTACTGCAGTTATTGCACCAAGGAGCGTCTGTTCATGGAAGATCAAGGGTGCAACAGAAAGGTTGGTAATCAGAAAAGTAAAACAAAATTCATTCTTGACTTGCAACGAGATTATAATGGACTTACAGAAAGCTGCAGTTACTATTAGCAAAGAAACAATCAGTCAAACTCTTAACTGGAGTGGTATTAACTAGAGTTCTCCTAGGAAAACTTCTTCACTGAAAAATAAACTTGTTTCTGACCGTTTGAAATAAAGGAACGCGTATTTGGAGAATTCAAACACTTTTTAGGATTCTATTTGTGGTCTGATGAAACGAAAAAAGAGCTTCACGGACTCAACACTAGGAGCAATGTTTGAAGGACAATGGTGAAACCTATGCTTCAAAAAACACTATCCCGACTGTTTAACTTAGAGGGGGTATCATTATGCTTTTGGGGGATATCCCCAGATAAAAACTTCTCGACTCTATCGATTCTCTTCAATTTTAAGGAGATTGGATCTTACTACAAGACAACGATCAAAAACATACATCAAAAGTTTCATGACCGTTTCCCGAAAAATCACTGTCAACTAACATCTGGAGTCATAAATCTAGTCCAGGGCTTACATTCGAATCTGACTGAATCCATCAAATGTCCACAGCTTTATTTATTAAAGCCACAAAAAATCTGAATGTGATCCATCACCTCTGAGACTTTACCTCATGCATCAAAACATCAGACTGGTTCTTAACAATAAAATACACTCAAATCCTTTGATTTACTGTCAGAAAATAGGGAGGAGGTAATAATTGTGTGTATTTATTCAAATTAAATTAATTAGAGTCATATGATTCTCATAGTGAAACCCATTCTGAATCATCAGACATTTACTTAATTGTTTATAACAATTTGAAGAATTTTAATAGTACCCTTGCTTGGAACCTCTATTCCAAATTATATAGAACATTGGTTACACTAAGTATGAACATAAACAAAAATATGGTATACAACTACAGTTACATATTCCAATACATTTACGTATTCCACTATAATTACGTATTCCAGTACATTTATCCCAAGGACATGAACATAAACTTTATTACCTATTCCACTACAGTTACTTATTTGATTAAAGTTTATGGACCTGTACAGATACATATTCCAGTACAGTAAGGTATTCCACTACAGTTACCTATTCCAGTACAGTTACATAATCCAGTAACTCCGTACGCTGAATATGAAAGTTGATTTACTTTATAAGTTTAGAAGACAAATTTATGAAATTAAATCATTTAATTTTAGCAATGGATATAGCTGAATCCGGTTTGTATAGTCAAATAAATTAATATATACAATTATCCATACAATCAAAGTATATTTGAATTGATTATTTATGCTCAAGATTAGACGAATCTGAGAGTCAAATTCAATTATTAAATTTCTGCAATGGTAATTCAGATGATGAATTCTATCTCAGGTTTCGCGTCAAGTTTAGAATTTATTTTTTGGGAGACTTATCGCTGTCTGACTTAATTATGCAAACTAATTTGCAGAACTCAAATTCAAATGTCATGAGCAGTAAAATGAGTGTTAGATTCATTTGCACATCATTCATATATTGAATAAGCAATATAAATGCGTTTTCTTAACGAATACTCATCCTTGTTATACTATTATTTTCTCTAGATTTAGTCTTAAATTTTGAAAATTTAATTCAATATACCACTTAAATTAAGAAAGAATCCTTTTAACCTAGATTAACAGCGAAATATTCCTGTGAAAATCATTCGGAGACAAAATTGAGTTTCATTTTAACGAAGTGCATAAAAATGGAGAACTCTAATTCGGTATTTGATTACCCAACATTAAACCTCATTTATTGAAGTAAAAATTATTGATATTTGATTAGAAAAAAGAAATGTATGGGTTATTCAATTAAGACGAATTCTTTGGTCCTTTTCACGTCACGGTCAAATGCAAAGTGCCTGTCGTTCAGAGAAATTTAGTGATATTTTTGTGGCACTCTTTGGAGCAAATTTCCACACATCTTTTCAAAACACCCACTGAAAACGTCTTCAATAACTAATAACTTTCTTATATCAATCATATTTTCATTAATCCTTACAGCAACGAATGCATTTTGATATTCGGTATCCAAATGTTGAATTAAAGTACTCCAAGATTAAATAAAGATAATGAACCTCACTTCTATCCATGTAATAGGAATGTTTCGTTCATAGCGGAGATGAAACGGTGCTGCCTTTACTTCAGTGGTCCATTAAATTTTAAACTCATCTAAAATCATTATTTTATTGCAAACATTATATCAATTGAAAGAAATTATATTATTTCAAATTTTCATCATTAAACTCTTGTTGATTGTTTCTAATTATTTCAATTTTCTCACTTAATTTGAATATAACTCTAATGTTAATGGGAAAAGTAATCAAAAAAATAATATTTGTTTCCATTTTTCATTTTTGAGTGCATTAGCGCATTCCAATTAGCATAAAATGAGGTTGGGGTCGATTAAATTTCTCCGTCAGCCCACATTTTCTGTCATTACCAAAACAGTTCAAATGTTTGCTCTCAACTCACCTGAATGACGAGACAGCCTGATGTGTACCCATCAATTGTTAGTTTGCAGACTAGTGACACGACGGCAGACAGACGAGAAGTCGCTGGTTACGCTCGTCTGTCTGCCTGGTTATGAAGTTATGGTGTTAAATAGAAGATTAAGTTAGGTGGACTCCACTATAAATACCTGTAGGTGATTTAATCATAACTTTACATGTCTGCACCATAACTTTACATGTCCCCACCAAAACTGTTCATGGGTAGAACTTTTGGTCATTTTATGCTATATTTCAGAGCAAGATTCATAACCCGTTTCTCAAAAAGTTGTTTTAACATGACCATTTGGGAGATTAAACTCTGAAGCAACATTTTCAATTTTCCTGACGAAGATTAATTGGTTTGACTCGTATTCTTACTCGATTAAGTAAATCCCTACTAATGTTGCCATTCTTTGGATAATGTACATTGAATCAGAAAGTCATTGGAAGGGTTAGATTCAATATATCATAGTTATGAAATAAACTTATTGGGGTAAAGTTGCAGTATTTAGTAAGTTTCATAGAGTTATCATCATTTTATTCAATTGCTAAAATAATTTTCATATATTCAAGTTCATGTGTAAATTTTAATTTATTCAAGTCATAGTGGCGTGATGTCCAAATGGAGAATTATTCGGAGGTGAGATGTCCTAGAACCAGTTACGACACTCTCCTAGTTCAGTTTACAGATATTATGTCTTCCGTTGTGAAGCTTCATATCAACAAAACAAACCTCACTCACTCATAGAGGCACTATATCAAAGTGACACCAATTAAACGCCTCACAGCATTCAAAGGGTACAGAAATCAAGAACTTGTTCCCAGCATATATATTAACTATATGAATAGATATGTAGAATGTACCATTGAATTTCACAGGCAAGTTTGTGTCTCTATTCAACAGGCTTTTCGATTTTACATTAGCTACAATGATAGAAATGGGCACAATGATGGAAAAGCAAAGTATGAAAAAAATAAGCCCAATCGATTAACATCTTCTGCTCTCGGAGGATGAGGGAATTATTGAAAAAATAAGCTGAAATTCCCCATTATCTAATGTGACATTAAACAGGGTTCTCGACATCTTTAAGAACTGCTATAACTACATATATGATAATACGGTCTGATAAGTTTATTTTCAGCTATAACAAACTTCCACGTAAACAACTTCTGCCCTCGGAGGTGGAGGGGGGGAATGTCTTATTTTGGAGAAAATTGCTAATATTTGTAATTTATCACGACATTATAGTAGGTTCCTGATATCAAATAAAACTGCTACAACTGTAAACATCATTTCCAAAGTGCGTACATTTGATATATACAAAGAAAAAGTTATACCCAAGTATCTTTTGCACCAAGGAGGCGGGGGAAAATGTACCATTTTAGTTAAAATTGTGATTATTGTTGTCACTATGTTGTCTTATGTAGGTCAGATCAATCATAATATGATCTGATTGGCTTAACGAGGTCTATATTGTTAAAATTTAATTTATTTGATCACATAGTAATATTTTCCACCATCAACCCTGTGGGGGCCAGCAAGATAAATATTGTAACACGTTTTCATGATTTTTTAGATATATATTGGAAGTTATTCCAAGACTGTATTGAATGTTATTTAAAGACTGCATTATGATGTTTAAATATTAAAATTATAGCTCATATCATGCCAATGAAGAAATACTGATAATCAAGACCTCACCACTAGAGGTGGCTGTAGGTCGATTTCAACTCCATCCAACTCTGAGAACGGTCCCCCTATTAAAAAACAATTTACTCAAATTCGGTAAAACATAACTGTATAGAAATATGTAACTGTATATGAATACATAACTATACAGGAATACGTAACTGTATGAGAATACGTAACCTACTCGTTCCACTCATCTAATTTCATATTTCTTTCCATCACCATTCACCTAATTATACTAATAATTATTGACTCATATCCTTTCAATAATTGTTAGGAAAACTCGAACAATAGCAGTGGTTAATTAGTCATTCACGGTGTAGAATAATCTTATCAGGCAATGCCCATAATACCACATCAAGCTGTCAGGCTTCAGTAATTAGAAGCAAGCCTTTCCTCATTGCCAAACTCATTGACTTTATATTGGTGTATTGTAATATGATCTTAGAGAGGGAGATGTTACCTTCTATTGGTAGGATGTACTAAGATCTTAGATAGGAAGATGTTACCTTCTATTAGTGTGTTGTGTTTTTCGGTGCCGAAAGATGGAATCTCAGTGCCAATTTTCTTTTCGTTTTCTAAATTACGTGGGATACTGAGTAATTATATAATGAGGTGGTAGATTTAATTGAAGTACGTACATGTACAACGGTAAATATTTTGCGCATAAATATTGGTAGTAGATTTATCATTTGCATTAAAAAGAATTAATAAACGATATATAATCATTTTTTCTTAATGTGAAAAATAATTTACAATAAAAACAAAAATAAGTTATCTTGCAAAAGTAACTCATAAATTCACATGATAAATTACTATGGCTGCCTAAATTATTAAATAAGGGAATTAAAAATGATTGCATAAATTTTTACCACAGTGTTTGAATTTCCCAAGACAAGCGTATGCAAGATATATAATTAACTGTTCTAGATAAAAAGAGACAGAGGTAAATGAATTAAACACTGGCACTATTGTAACAAACAAAAAATACCTTATTAACGGATAAAATTGACTATCAAAGTACCAAGGTCATTGCTAATATACTGTTCTTCAATTGGTTGACCATACTCTTCAATATTATCCTTTAATTTATAGAGCAGTCAGGGCTAAAAATTCTGAATTTCCTTTGAATGAAAACAAAGTACCTTTTCCCTGGTGGGCAGTGGGGCCGCGCTGAGGGCCAAAATAGCACTGAGTGCTGCATTTGCCCACCCCTGCGCTAAACAGACATGAATCCATACGTTTTAAAGAAGAATTCATACACGTGCGAGAAACACACACTCTCTTCCACCCGACTACAGCTCTGCTCTATCAGTTGCCAATGTCTTTTACACCTTTGTATTTATTTCTCCTTATTCCATAATTTTATTTGAATTTTATACACATTAATTTAGCATATATACTAAAAACTTGAAAAAAAACATGACTATATGTTTATAATAAGACATGTGTTTTTTAAATACATAGTCAAGACTTCCGATACCTTCTGAACGTCAAACTTAATAGTGTTAACATTGTTTGCAGTAATGCAGTATGTTGTATCCACTAGTTTGTTGTACAGCACAATTCATGATTGTTTTATGATTTGCCAGGGGTGTTCCAGGTGGCGAGGTATTATGCTTCGTGAGGCCCGTGCTTTTTTGAGATATTTGCAAATGACTGGCAGAAAGTTGTTTGTGGGTGTGGCGGTATTGCTTTAGGATCGAGTGTACCACGATAGTGAGAGACTAGGAGTAGCTCTGCGTTACTGCTGATCACGTAAGTGGGGCATAGTTAATTTTAGTGACAGAGACTTATTATATAGTAAAACTCCTCTATAGTGAGCTTCAACTTGTTCACTATAGAGAATTTACTGTACTATAGAGTATTCAAGAGATAAATAGAAAACTGGTCTTCTCACATTTTTTTTTCATATATTTGAAATATTTTCTTTTTTCAATACATACACAATGTATTTGGTATTGCATTTTTCATAACTCTAAAAATAAGGATAGTTCACTACATATAACTTCATTATAGAGAAGCTGTGTCCGTAAAATATATAATATATAGAGATTCATAGAGAACTGTAAAATAATTGTGGCAAACTAAACGAAATAAGTTTAATTTATTATTTTTTAATTAATTGTGTAAGATATATTCACTATCAACCGTCACTGTCCAACATTTCTTTTAGATTCAATAGAAGAATAAGAAATTGGTGCAAGCTTCATCACATATTATCGTAATCTTATGGTTATTAGCAATCAAAAAAATACATAGTTAAGAGTTACTCAAACTCTATCTATATCGTGGCGGGGCACACTTGATACTGAAGCAATAACGTCACGCCCACAATCTACTCTCTGCCTCTCATATGCAAAACATTACGAGAAAGAACGAGACAAACTTGAGCATAATACAGCGTATTTTCAAAATTTGAAAGCTTGTTGGTCAATCTTCAAAGCAAATTGATGAGTTAGTAACCTTCAAAACATTATCAGAAAAAAATTATGAACAAGGACAGTATTTGTAAAACTATTTTCTTAGTGGTAGTTACATTTGAATTGGTGCCATCATAATTTTCATTATATTGATTTTTCTTATATGACTGAATATGTGAAACCGACCGATTATTCGTAACTCACCCTGGAGACTATACTGGAGATGCAATAGTGGAGATACTATACCGGAGATACTATACTGAAGATACTATACTGGATATACAATAATGGACATACAATATTGGAGATACTGTATTGGAAATACTATACTGGAGATACTATAATGGAAATAATATACTGGAGATACTATAATGGAGATACTATACTGGAGATACTGTATTGGAAATACTCTACTGGAGATACTATACTATAAAGGAGGAGTGCATTATTGATCTCAGTATTCGGCAATGATTCATTCCTGGGATATTACGAGAATATCTCGGGAATAAAGCCTTCTTTTCTGGGATATTTACTATAATTAAATTCTAAAATTCATAAAAGAATCCCATTTATCAATGAATTGTCTATTAACTCTTCAGTGAGTGTTAAATAAAGTAATGTTTCAAGAATAGAATGTTTCATGTGAAAGATTTATACTCGAGGAATGTTCTCAAGAGGGTAATTCAAACGAAACTTGGAACTTTTCTTAGGATTCCACTGAAAAAACAAAAGAATTCTCGTAACATTGAGTTTAAATAACCATTTTGTGAAACTGTTATTGTTGAGACTATTCCCGGATGAAATAAGTTATATTTTACTCTTTAAATATTATATTTTATGCGTAAGATGATAGTTGTATTTCAAGAAAAAATTCTGCATAATCATGAAATAAGTATTTTTAACTCAACAGTTTCACTTCCAATACAGAAGCATAACGACAAATCTTTATACGAAAGTGCACGCATTTTTATTGTGTAGTACTATCGATTGGAATTGCAAGGTACCAGTTTAATTAAACACATGTTTGATCAATTTAAACACTTTTCCTGCGAAGGGACCCCACCGGTGGATCCCCTTGAATCTCCTTGTGCTGCATAGGGACCCACCAGTGGGTCCCCTTTACTTGTCCTTTGCTGTGAAGGAACGCACCGGTGGGTCCCTTGTCCTTTTTATACATTAAATAAATAAAAAATCATATGCAAATAGACCTACAGATGGACACCATTTTGTTCTACTATGTTCAACGAGAAGATAAAGAGCATAAGGCAAACCTCTCTAACGACAGCCATATACAGGAACTGGAATTAATGCAAATGTCTGGAATCGCAGTGGGAGAATAACCGTACATTTGGCAATCGCAGTGGGAGCATAACAGTACATTTGACAATAGCAATGGAAGAATAACCGTACATTTGGCAATCGCAGTGGGAGCATAACCATACATTTGGCAATCGCAGTGGTAGCATAACCGTACATTTGGCAATCGCAGTGGGAGCATAACCGTACATTTGGCAATCGCAGTGGGAGCATAACCATACATTTGGCAATCGCAGTGGGAGCATAACAGTACATTTGACAATAGCAATGGAAGAATAACCGTACATTTGGCAATCGCAGTGGGAGCATAACCATACATTTGGCAATCGCAGTGGTAGCATAACCGTACATTTGGCAATCGCAGTGGGAGCATAACCGTACATTTGGCAATCGCAGTGGGAGCATAACCGTACATTTGGCAATCGCAGTGGGAGCATAACCGTACATTGGCAATCAAAGTGGGAGCATTATTGTGCATCTGGTAATCGCAGGAAACATGTTAATACGAAATTTTAACAAAGATGAAAGAGGAAGTCGATATTTCTCAATGATGTAATCAAATCTATTAACATTTTGTATTTTTTATAAACTACTTCATAGGTTAAAATATTGCAAGAGAAGTTCATGCGTGAATGAAAAAAAAAAGTAACCTGCGACTATTTCTTCAAATTTGCCCGAAATGTTTCAGTAAAATTGCTATTCATATTTGCATGAAAGTGCTGCGTTCCATCCATTTCCAATATTGAATTTTTGAGCTAGTAGCAAATTGTTCCAAAGTTCATGGAGTGTTTTTATAGCTTGTGATATTTATATCGCTGCATGTAATTAAATTGTGATGAGAAATGTTAGATGAAAGAATAAAAAGATAAAGTATCTTCCACGTGAAATAAAAATTTTGAGACGGGGAAAGTTCATCGCGAGAGTATGTCAGACAATTTATTTAAATATTATATATT
Source organism: Caprella mutica (assembly GCA_947561585.1). Classification (NCBI taxonomy): domain Eukaryota; kingdom Metazoa; phylum Arthropoda; class Malacostraca; order Amphipoda; family Caprellidae; genus Caprella; species Caprella mutica. The sequence goes on from CANNZV010000540.1 coordinate 221,997, forward strand.
TTAATTGAGTATTTGTTCAATTCAATATCTGATAATAAGTTTCGATATTGATAGTGATGAAATCATTATAAAGTAACTATAATAAAAAAATCAATTTCTAATATATCACGATTCTGAACTATGATTGTTAGTTCCTATGTATATATTGTTTGATAATTTATAGCAATAATTACTTTTAACTTTTTTTGTTTATATGTAATATGGTTTCTGAATAAATACGAATTATTTATCGAATAATGCTATTGTTTATCCATTTTTTTGTCTAAAAATAAACTATTTTTTCATTAAAAACAAAAAAAAATCAAAGTAAATTAATTTGACATGTTTTTATGAATCATTTGAATAGCAAGCAAACTGAATAAATTTAATATTATAATTGAACTGAATACTTCTACTATTACTTGTTATTGCACCAATATATACACATATTTCCGCCTTATTATATCATTACAGCTCTTCCACCCTGGGATAACATTATAGATAATTTTCATTTCATTTTCATATTTGAATGTTTCAACATCTTGCAAGCGATATTGCTTTTATTCGAAACTTGAAATGCATCTGAAGAATTATGAAAGGAAATTGAAGTTAGAATTTATTGGCAGAATTATTTGGCAGTTGGTAGCCATTGTTATAGAGTTCACAGAGTATTTGGTCAATGAAATGGGAAATTTGAATCTATTGAGGGTTTTTGAAGTTCGTGAAAATGCAAAGATCAAAAGTTTTGTAAGAAACTGAGTAGGTATATGTATGATAATTATATAATTATTACTGCTCATTCCAAATACAGAGTAATTGTGGAGTATACCTTAAACAGAATAATCGTGGTGTATATACTGAACAGAGAGCACTCGTAGTGTATATTCTAAACACTGGGCATTCGTGGAGGATATTGCATTTTTTGACAAACCTTTGAGGGTCATGAGTGAAAAAGTTAGTCCATGTTTACAGTTTTGATACAAAGATAACAGAGATGAGAATTCGGTGGATGTCTGTCCTCTTTGATATTTCATTATTGTTTCAAATTGAAAAGTATATGCGATTTAACTTTTAGTAAACTAAGAGTTAAAGTTATGGTTATGGTGAAGTTATGAAGCCTATAAATAGAAGTAGAAATAATACATATCTTTAAAACTATAAAACTTATTATTTTGACGTTTAGAATATAATATTTGAACTACCAAATTTAAAATTTAACTTCTTATTATAATCTAAATTTCCAAATTTAAAATTTAAACTTCGAAATTTAGAATTTTTACTTCGAAATTTAAAATTTTTACTTCGAAATTTAAAATTTTTACTTCGAAATTTAAAATTTTTACTTCGAAATTTAAAATTTTTACTTCGAAATTTAAAATTTTTACTTCGAAATTTAAAATTTTAACTTCCAAACTTTAAATTTGAATCTCCAAATTCAAAAAATGAACTTCCAAATTCCAAAAGATGAACTTCCAAATTTAAAATTTTAACTTCCAAATTTAAAGATTTGAACTTCCAAACTGTAAATTTGAATCTCCAAATTCAAAAAATGAACTTCCAAATTTAAAATTTTAACATCCAAATGAAAAATTTTAACTTCATTTTTTAAAATTTGAATTGCAAAATTAAACATCAAATTTAACATTTGTATTTTTAACTAATTGATACTCAACATTACTCCTGTAGTTTGAGAATAACAGTTCATTTAATAAAATAAAACCTGAGCATTCGTAGTTCCAAGATAAATTGTCATCTAAGTCAATTCTACGAATAATATTTAAAGATCGTGTCCTCCCAATCTCTGATCTGTATTTTGATTTAATGGCACCAGATATGTATGTACTGGAGAGATAATATAATTAGCGTTATATTGTATAATGTATATATATCATTAATTCGTGAGAAAATATTATTACCTAATAAAATTATTATTAAAATTTCATGAATATTTTAAAGATGAATAACTCAATCTTTTCGTAGCTTTTGTTCAAACTTTTTATAAAATTTGCAAAAAATTTAATCACGCTGGGGCCATTTGACTGAATATCATTCATCATAGTGATTTCTAACTTTTTCTATGGCAGTCTCCTTTTTGAGCAAAAGGTGAACATCATCTCCCAAATAGGTGTGAGTGTTTGACATTTGACAGAGGAGTGGGATTCGATTGTGAAACCTTATCAGTTTTCAAAGGGACGCACGGCGTTGAAATCAGAATTAGAATTGAAAAGGCCGATGGAATGTTTTACTTTTACTGTAATGACTTGTTCAATTTGCTAAATGTGGTTTAATTATGATCTATCAAAGTTGAAATAAGACTTTGCAATATATTTATAGTTATTTTCAAGATTTCAACCCAAATGATGCCTCCAACCCCAATAACGCCTCCAACACAAATGATCACTCCAACTCCAATGTCGTTGAATACTATCTGATCATTAAGTTGATTTATTTTAGTTACCTGACTAAAAGGTAAGTTTAAGTCAGCATATGAATTAAATATAGAGTACATATATAAATATATCTACATATATTTTTTTAATCCTTAGATACAAAACAATTTCCGTTTTCATCTCCGTTCGATGATGGTCGTATAAATGAATTATTCTGCAGAGCCCAATCCATTCCTACATGCGTCATTTAACCATCAAATTTAAGATATCTCTTCAGGATTTATCAATCATCAGATATCAGTTGAAAACAGTTTAAACACAAAAGCATCAAGAATAATGGATAGTTAAAATATTAATGTTCATCTTCTGCGAGTGAAAAACATTTCAAATTGATGAATTTCAGTTTGGAAATATTGTTGGGAAAGAAATACATTTTATTTAAGAATAAAAGGATAACTTTGTCTCTAACATCGGTAATTCCGAGTACCATATTTGAATTCCAATATTATACTAGGCTAAAATCTAAAGGAGTGGAATATAAAGCGATGAAATATACATGGGTGGAATTTACTAATAAACAAATAAAATGTTTTCTGACTCGATTTATTTTTTTCAGCACAAATACAGGAAGTGTAAATTTTGAAGGGTTATAGAATACTAGGTGCATTTTTCACCTAATCTTCTTTGACACCACCATAATTTCTTTACAGGTAATTAATTTGTCTGTATCATTCAATGGAATGTAACTATTATGCAAAATTGAAACATATTTGCATATCAAGTACCGTGGAGAGCGTAAACGGGCTTCCAGATGTCTGAAATTCGGATTAAACACCTCATTATGCGTGAAAATAACATTAAAATGGTACGTTTTAGTAGGAATAATTTCCCACATTTGTTAACCTTTTTCTCTTATCAAATGAAAATGAATTTCTTTGTTCCTTGTAATCTCTATACACTACTCACCAGAGTTTTCATAGTATAAAATTATATATCCTTCTATCATTTATTTAGTTGAAAGTGAAAGCATATAAGTTATTTTTTGTTAATCGATTAATTCAAATTAAATATCCAATTTATATAACGACCTAATCTTCAGAATTGGAAAACTGACGAAGTCTCAAACTTCAGACATTTCATATGAACGGAAATTCAATTTCTTCGTTCGAAATTTCATCAATCAGAAGATTGGAGAAATAATTTTGGCTCTCGAAATAATTACAATAATTTGTAATTCCGTTTGTAATCTCAGACGCCGGAGTTGATATCTCCTAGTTTCCAATATTTGATATATTACTGCTCAATAGGATATCAATAGTGTATTTTTTCGGATCAGATAGACACTATTCATTTGAATCGATGTTACATAAAATACATTTAATCTATTTTAACTACACCATAACTTCCTGGACTGTTTGTCCTCAATTTTCCCTGGATATATTACGCAGGCACTCAATTATACTCGGAATTTTTAGAAAGTGGGTGTACTGTAGGTCATTATATGTCAATGAGAATCTTCCCAAGGTAAGAATACTTTATGATATATGTAAAACTCCACACTCCAACTGCTGCGCAGTGTCCTGAAAGGTGACAAGTATATTCTGATCCAGCATATAAAACCCAGGTATATTCCAAACCGGTAAATTCCATCCCGGTATATTCAACACCGGTAAATGCCACCCAGGTATTTTCAACACCGTTACATTCCACCTCAGTATATTCAACTCGGTAAATTCCACCTCGATATAATCCACACTGATAAATTCCGCCCTAGCATATTCATCCCAGGTAAATTTTACACCGCTTTACAAGTATGGTTTGGTTATTCAATAACAGTAATGAAGCATTTATTTATATTTATATATGTAATAGTAAGTATATATCAAGGATTTTCTTTGTATTAAATTTTATCTTGTGATGCCAATCACTACACAATACACACATGATGGAAAATCATAAAAATAGTGGTGTAAATCATTTAACCATCATAACTTCTTCAATTTACATTGAATTTTATTTTGTTTGACACTGTACACTCTACACAGTCATTTTATTTTTTAATTCTAATGCAAGATTCCTGTTCATAGGAGTCTTTTGCTAGCCATGTAATGTGTTATATTCCCTCTGGACCGATCTAAATAATGATATCATCAATGTCTCTATGATAATGCAGTATGCCGGGGGGAACTTTTACAACTTCAAGACCATTCCCACAATTAAAAAAAAATAGGATTTATTTAGTTTGTTATTATTTATTGATTGAGCATAATGTTATTATGATGCAATGCAAGAATATATAGATATATTTTGTTGTTGAGATAAATGTTTATTGTCTGTATATATATTACATTGCATACACAAAACAATAGAAAGTTATCCCACGACACATTGAATTAATATCCGTTAAACAGTAAGGAAATATCCGGCAAAATATTGAAAAAATATCCCTTCAAATACTAGAAAAGGATCATGCGATACATTGGGGAAAATATCCCGTTAATTATTAGGATTGATTTCCTGCAAAACATAAGAAAGATGTTCCGTGAAGCATTTTAAAATATGGTCACGGAACATTAAGAAAAAAAATTGGCAAAATATTAGAAAAATATTACGCAAAAATGATCTCACAAAACAGAGAAATATCCCAGGAAGAATTGGAAAGATGTCCCGTTAAACAATAAAAAAAAATTCTGCAAAATTTTGAAAAGAATGGCACTAATCTTTGAAAAAATCCCGTAAAACATCAGAGAAATACGCCAAAGTCTCAAGTTAATCTGGAGATGGCTGAGAGTGCAACACGGTTCCAATGAAGACTTTGAGGAGGATCACACTATTGAGACTCTTCAGAGATATGGCAGATGAATCAGTTGATTAATTCGTAACAAAAAATTAGCAATAATGGAGATGAAATAGATCTTGTGCTTTGAATTCATTCTTATTCTCACTACAATTGACAACAGTTTTATCTCAATATGCCGTTAAATTATTCGAAAGAATGATTAATAATAACTGAAAGAATTAAAATTAATTTAATATCCCAGATTACACCTCATTTTCTCGTTTCTACTGGAACCATATCGTTCGAAAATAAATAATAAGTAATATTTTTTTATATATTTCGTTGATCCCTGTTTTAGTTTCACTTCCATCATTTTCTTCACAGTTCTCGGAAAGTCGAAGTTAACAAATATCATGGTTCATGTCTAACGGTAAAACCCACTATCCGATATTTCTGCTAAGTTACCTTATAATCATATGTTGTCTTACGTAATCTACCTTGCCATTAGAATTCAGACAAACATAGTGGAAAAATACCAATTAAAATTGACGACTTCTCGTTCATATCTTCCGATAAACTGTCCAAGATACCTGTTTACATTTGGAAATTTAACCAGAGAAGGTTTAATTTTATTCTGGAACAAAAATACCTGTCATCTTATATTCAGTACTAGGTAAATTTTATTTTTTAGGAAAAATAAACGAGAATTATATGTCAGTTTAATTATCCAGAGAAGAATATGTGACGAAGATCCGCAGTTTTATGGCAGGCCTGCAGTCATGTCTCTCACTAGGAGAAATGGTTACAATTTGAGGAGGGAATTGTCTTTTAAGTTTCATGGCTTCTTTTTACCAAATGGCGTTTTGTAGTTTCAACAAATGGTTCTTAAGGTTTAAGTAAATTGACAATAGGTTTTATAAAATAAATTACTTTCTTTCATTGGTGGAAGTTATTAATATCCATCACAACAGGGTTTGATAAGATGAAATAATTTAATTAAATGATTTTTCAGTTTGATGGTCGAATTTCTGCTTATAGTATGTATTCACTATTCAAGCCATCAATTTATATTTCTAGATTACACGGTAGTTTTAGGCAATTAAATGAATATCCTGTGAATTGTATATTAAATTAAAATGTTGGGAAAATTGTTGATAACTACCATGTAACCACTTTGCCTTAGGTGTCTCTTAATTCATTGGTTCAAATACATCTATTGTTGTTTGGTTTAATTGAGCAAACAGCCATCCATTCACTTCGCACGATTGTTTCATTGTTGCAAAGCGTATAGACGCACCTGCACCTCAATGGTGACTATTGATGGGAATTTAATTCATCACACACTTCCAGATGGAGATACAAATACTATGTTTATATAAGCCATCATTTGATTATATATTACTATATATTTTAAGTATTCAATTTATATTCTGGGAGTGGTAATACTCTATTTATCAAATACCGACTATCATATTATTGATCTGGAAGAGTATCAATTGAGATCAATATTATATGCCATGGCTAGAAATTTAATTTCTATTCACTTCAATCGTTCATAATTTAAGTCCTTATCATTCAGTTATTGGATAATAAGATTTATTCAAAAAATATAAATAGTAACAGTAACAGGTTACATCTTATAACTTTAAAAACTGACAAAAACTTATCAAAATAAATAATGAATATCTATTTCCAACACTTCATTAAATCGTTCTAATCGATTTCCAATTTTACAAGAACTATTCTCAATATTATGTTAAAAGGATTGCGTAAAATGTAAATTATACTGCATTAATGGTATTGCATAAATGATATTGCATGAATGATATTACGTAAAATGTGTATCAATGGTTAATTAATTTTCGTATTATCTCATCAAGTTTTATGGTTTCTATTTTTAATCGAGATGGAGCTTAATCACTGAAGTCAGTTAATTAGTTTCTCAATTATGTAAAATGCATGATGGCTTCCACCCATTGACTTTATCAAAAACTACTGAATAGATAATGGGAATATAACGCATAGCCAAGAGAAGAAAATGTGGTTTGGGGTAGCACCTCCAAATTTAGAAATGTTAAGGTTACTACCGCTATCTAATATAGTTCAAAAAATTGTTCTTTAATTGCTTTTTACTTTTTAGGATATTGTTTTTTAGGTTACTAACTTATTGATCAGCTAAAGATATTTACTAATACGATAGAAATTCAGACCCTGACAGAAGGGTGCAGTAAAACATACTACATTACATCCATCTGTGTGCAGAGTTTGGAGGTTCTTATAATTTGAAACACGATTGAATTTATTTCGTTATTATATACTAGGTAGAAGAGTCATCACAGGACGGAGCATTAACAATTTTGTGTTCCGCCCCTCTTTGCTCCTCCTCCTACCAACCAACCAGAGAAGACTTATCCTTAAAACAATAGCATTAAAAACAATATCAGTAAGAGCATTACTCTTGAGGCACTGCATCAACAAAAAATTATGATGTAGAGTCAGTATCTGAAAAACCTAAGGCGTTGTTTATTATATTTTTAAAATTTTGAATGGAAGAAACCTATACTGATTTGATAAGGCGGTGGGTGGGACATAATATTTATAATGACAATTATTTTTAATTTAAATACCTCTATCTAGAGAATAAAACACATATACAGAACGGAATAAAATTTAAATTACCATTTGTCCATTAATTTTTGTTGAATATTACAATTGTTATCTATAAAAAACTTATCAAAATATTGAAAAGTATTCTTTGTAGAGAAAACAGTGTTCTCTACACATTTTATACTTATTAATGATAATATTTGGAGCCTTATTTTACAAAAACTTTTGATATTTTCATCTTATTGAAATTAACAATTTCATCTAATCCCCTAGTTACCTTCTCAAATTCGAGGAAGGTCATATTTTATCTGGAATTTACTCATTTCTTAATTTACCATCATGTTCTTTGCATAATTAAAAAAAGTATTTAGCCATATTGCCTGAAATTTATTGAAACGATTGATTATTGTCCCTTCTGGTAGAATACCAGACCTTCAGGTCAAAGTTGAAGACCATGGTCATTTATAACTCAAAAAGTATTCAGCCAAATTGGCTAAAATTTGTTAGAACAATTGGTCAATATCCAGGAACCATCTTGTAGAATTTTGGGAGTGCTCCGGACAAAATTAAAGGTCATTTATAACTTAATAACTCAAAAAGTATTGAACCATTTTGCTTGAAACTTAGTGGGACGATTGGTCAATATCCAGTTACCAGTATATTATATTTTGAGAGAGAACGTGTCAATTTGACAGTAAAGGTATGCTTTCTACCGATTGCACGTAATCTAAGTGTTAGGCAGATTTATTGAGAGCACACGTATGGAAGATGAAGATGGGAAAATACTGTCTTTTATACCACACTGTTACTTAAAACAGCAAAAAAAGTTTCTTCTCAAAAGAAGTTAAGCAAATTCTCACCAGAATATTAGTTCATTAAGTGTAACAATAAATTATTCCTAACACGTTATCTTATTTTCGTGTTCTTTGGTACATTATTTATTATAGTCCGTGGGTATTACCTCGTACATTATCTGATGTGAGTAAATTCTGAACGAGAGCCTATTTGGGAGAACTTTATTCTCAAGAGAAACTTTCAGTAATATTTATGCATCGTAAGAGAAAAATCTTTTTTGAGATGTTTAACGTGTCTAAATGTTTCACAGAGAGCATCTTTGTATAATATTTGAATTTGCTGGTAGTACAGGGGTAATTATTTTACACTGCTAAACTTGAAGGAATATGTTTTCTAAATTGTAAACACATTCAGAGAGCAAAATAACTCTTAGTTAATTAAATTGTAAGCATAACTGAAATATTATTTCCAAGACTATTTTTTCACATTTAAAATAAAATCAAACTTTATTCTGAAAATTAAAATATTAATGTTTTTGATTAAATATTGAACTATTTTTAGAAACAATACGAATTCAGTTTCGATCGTATTAATATACACTAATATTTTCTACTTTCAAGTTCGTTGGAAAATATGGAAGCAACAACAACAACAACTGGAAATTCTCAGGTGCAAATTTTCCTGTCGTACAATTCTCATTCGATCTACTGGGGCCGAAACATTACTTTTTGGCCACTTCTCCTCTAAATCTTCATATTCTGTCACCCTACTTTTCTCTCGAAGTATGTGAAAACATAATTTCAAAAAACGCACCAAAACTACTACAAATGTATAAAAAAGTGCTGGTACGACGTGTGCTGGTTCATTTCTCATTATTGTATATCCTAGCTGCGAGTGCTAGGTTATGTGTCTCCCAACCTGATACCAGCGATTGTGCAGAAGGATCATTTTGATTTTGATAAGTACATAATTATAAAGTTGTTTTTATTTCGAGTGAGAGAAAAAAAAAACCATTTTGGTCTAAATTTTTTTTCATAGTTTTTATAATATGGCGATTTCTGTGAATCATATTTTTGCGATAATTAGCATTTCAAAATTTCTTTTTCTTTGTCTTTTGCAAACCGATTTCATCCATCAAAATTTCGTATTGATGGGGAGAATGAAAGGAAGAGAAGTATCATCTGCTTTGTTCTATTTTCAATCAGACAATTATAATAGAAATTGTTTTTTGAAAAAAAATTAGTGAATTGTTTTTTTCTCATAAATTCATAAAATTTTGAAAACTTATAATGAAATTCGAATATTTAAGATCATCAAATGATTATGGCTTGAATTACCAATGTTTTGAACAATAAACCATAACAATTGATCGAAAACTCTCAAAAAAATAAAATATTTAAAAATTGGAAAAAAAAATCCGAAAAATTTAAATATCTTCAAAAATATCGGAAAATTAAAAAAAAAGATATTCAAACAAAATTGTCTTATAATCAGTTTCTAGATATATTCCTGGAGTTTCAGATAAATTGGATTGTAAAAAGATACTGAAGGGTTCCTTGCCTCCTCAAGTCATTGAACTTTAACTCATTAGGACTTGTCAGTCCATTTTAAGTAATGTATTTTGTGGGATATTTTCCTTAACCCTTACGTATATTATCGTCGTATATAGTTGGGACTGTAGCTGCCCACTTTAAATTCCTATGTATATAACTTTTTACAAGAGTGTTCGATTAATTTTTCATTTGTATGACTTTTGACCTGAAAGAGTCTTTTCTCTAATATATATACAATCATTTCGCTGTGAAATTCCAATCGTGAATAATAACGAAAGATGTAAAATGCATTTCAAAATTCACACCTTTTTTCTTGCTTGACTCTGTCAGCCACTCAGCCTTTCGTGTAAGTTGCCGTGGCTCGCAACATTGCTCTGTGTGTACACTGTTCTGAAGCCATCGATCCTCTTTGCCGTGTGAGAGTGTACAACATGTATCAGCCACGCGGGTTGACTAAGTCTCAAATTGATTGGCTACTGCTTGCTGAAAGCGATGACGAGGAATGGGGAAATTTTATGAGTGTTTAAAATTTTTCTAGGATAAATGAAATAATTAAAGAAAATAATGAAAATAATCTAATAGTGTATACTAGTGCCAATGAAACGTTCAAAATAACAAAATGAATCTTATAACTTGGGGAGATGGGAGGTGATGTCAGCCAACTGGCTTTGTATGTGGTAATGGCTTATTTGAATTTGATAACAAAACTCTATACATAATCGTCTATTATTAAAAATTGACTTGTTGTATCTGGTAGAATTTTCTTACACATTTTCTTACTATATTAGGCTATGCCTCTAGCGACTTTTAAACCAATATATCAAGTATTTTTTCAAAATACAAGAGAATCAATGAAAGTGGGTATCCATCTGCTCAACCGTGAATCTACTATACCTGAAAGTAGCATGAACGATATGGTTAAACGACCGGCTAAACACATCTATACGCCTACATTTTTTGTGATATTTTTTTTATATATCTCCTTTTTTTATTATTTCACATGTTTAATTTGACTCTAGTTTAAACACATTTCAAGGATATTATTGAAATATTTGTTATTCTAGATATTTGAATGGTTACAATTAAATGATTACAATTATATTGAATGAATGAATTGGAACAAATTAAATGTTTCTCTTAACTAAATAAATTACTGTTTTTACCTCTAGAATCAAGAATTCCCAACATTGACTACAAACAAAAACTCGCCAGAAAATCCAATTTTACGCGATTCTTCGTAATCAATGGGGGGATTTAATTTAAGAATGGAGTTGTGAAAATATCGGATGTTTCATTCATAACTTCATTAGAGGGGAGACTTCTCATATTTTTCATGTCTACAGCAAAAATAGGAATTAACCAAGTTTTTGAATATTTCTTTTGGCGCAAGTGGGAATGCCTAAATTGCGTTTGTTTAAAAATGCAATTTACGTTTACCCGTCTAATGTTTATCATTGTAGTTTACACACAACTATATCTTTTATACAATCAAATACATTCATTTTTAGACTTTTGAATTTGATGGAATTCTTTATAATTTCCCAAAATAAATCTTTTCTTTAATTGTTAATCTCACGGTAATTGCACACTTACAGTTGTTGGAAAGTGAGAGTCAACATTTAGTATGATCAAATTAAAACATGAATAATTTCAGATTATGGTAATTCCCACTTTCCCAAATTATTAAAATTGCTCTCAGTAAAACTGAATGATTGTTGATAATATGGAAACGAAAAATTTCAGGAACTCTTAGCTGAAAAATGATATCACAAAATAAAAAATTTGAGTATAAAATCCCATACTTCAATATCGGACTATTTTCACCCCATAAAAGATGTTATATTGAAGTTTATGGTTTTCACATAAATAGCATTAACAAGTAAACTGACCATCAAGGCTATTGTTGACTAACGAGTTGCTTGAGGTCAACTTTTAGAAAATAATAATACCTCTGAAAAAGTTGCAAGAAAAAAATAGTTGGCTGGAGAAAATTCTTTTTATAATCAACTAGTTTACATGCTTAAGGAATAACTTGTTCATGATAGTTTTGATGTTTAAGTAATTTTAAAACATTTATCCGTGATTTCAGATTTAGCACTCTTATTGTTTCAATTCGTTTATCCATCACAATTATTGTATCAATCCGTATATTTATCACACTTCTTGTTTTAACTCGTTTATTTTGCACTCATATTGTTTAACTTCGTATATTTAGCAATTTCATTGTTTAAATTCATAATATATGCCATACATACAAAGCATTCACGTTTTACATTCAGGCGTATCCTCCATAAAAACATTTTTATGGTGAATTAACTTCAGTATCTTAAATTCTTTAGCCCAGTTTCTTTTATAGCTCTTCTCATCTAATTCGGTTTGTCACTAAAAATTCCAGGAGTCTTTCTCATTCGCTATGCTTGGAAACCTTACCAATAAAATATAAAATGTGAAATAGTTATGTCTTGGCAAGCAAGTGCTGCTACTGGCAATAATTTACATGTATTGAATATGGTTCTCTCATTTTTCTTGCAAAGACTACATAGAAAACTGATTAGATTTTGAATGCAGAATTCATTTTTCCTGAATAGCTGAAGAATCACAGAAAAAGGAAACACTTTCTCATAATTAGATTGATGAATACATTTCTGATTTTGTTAGTATCATTTGATTCTATCATGTAATTGAAACCCAGTGATTGAGTCATCATAGAGATTAGGAAAGACTCAATATTCACTTTTATTTAGGATAAAAATAAGTTTTCTTTACTAATTAATGTATGAATTTTATTTCTAATTCTGTATATTCAAACTGATTTTTTTATCAACCAAGTTAGATGGAACTCATTCATTTCAGTGAAATGAAAGATCGGAAAGGAACTCATTTCAAGTCTGGTTACTTTAGCTTCCCTCGTGGTCCTGAATATTAATGATATTGTAGACAATGGAGAGCTGCAGGCAAGGAAAACAGAGTTTCCCACCATTAACTGACCTTTTCCATTGGGTATTAAACAAAAATAGTTCTAAAACTACCCAATAGCTAAACATAAGAACAAATTAATTGTAGGGCATAATATAAATTAAAACAAGAATTTCTTCATATTTAATTAGATGAAATAGTATTAGAACAAATCATCTAAATTTTGTATTTTTATTAAATTTCGAAAGTGTGATATATCAGGTAACAATTTGTAGGGGGTTTATACCATGAAAAACGGTTTACGTCAAACCAAGTAGCAAAGTTTTATAAGGAACCATTAACCAAAAAGTTAAAAATATTGGGACAACTTTGACTGAAGAAGCCTATGAGACAGGGAAAATTCCGGTTAAATTTCCATTACGATTTTTTTTTCTTGTGAATTGTGATGCTTTTTTAAGCTGCTGAGTAGGTATTAGGCTTATCCTGCGTAAGTACCGATGAACATAAATTCTCTCCTGAAACGATAGGAAAATAAGTACTTTGACTATTTAAATAGTAAGGTATTTGTTGCCCATAAAACCACTTTCCATGTTTTTACAAAAAAGTGATAATTGAAGTATATCTGATTGTTCCTTAATAAGGTTAATAGTTTACCATGGATCAAATGTAGTAATGAATCAGATTCAATTATTTACACATTGTCAATCTTTTGTAATGATTCAATAGTTTTCACATTCTATTCTATCTTTCACTTGAGTTAACCCTGGTAACCTGAGAACTGGTCCAGACGCAACAGTCATTATGAAAAATATTAATAATTTTATTTTTAAGCCGATTTTGAAGCTGTCTTACCATGAATTTTATTTTTCAACATAATTATATACGATTATACTAAAAAGAAGGTGATAAATGTCAAGATACTCATATTATGAGCATTTATTCATACATACAGGATATCTCGAAAAAACCTGAACACAAGTTCAAGTTAGTATATATCAAAAACTATTAGAGATACATGCATCTTTTCGATATAGTTTTCATTGTTGAAAACTTCTCTATCCACAGTTGAATAGTCATTAGGTTTTATTCATTTATGTGAATGTTATAAGGATTTTATTGATGGGTGATGAAAATGGCTTTTGCGCAAATTGTTAGAAAACCTAAGAAATATTTTTTTCTTTTCTTTGCTTGTTTATTTTATTTTTAATTTATAATTATTCTTTGGCTTTAACCAATGGATGTTTAAATATCAAATGAAGGTTTTTATAAAGACAAATAATATTTTTTTTTTTAACTTCATTCTTAGCAGTAGTAACCTCTTGATAATTTACTTTTCCTCTAAAAAGATGAAATACATTTGATCTCTTACGTAAATGAAGGTAGTGTCTGGAATCATTCTTTAATAATTAATTTCTAACTGCCTTACATAATTAAATTCTTTTCTTTTTCTGGATAAACTTCAAAAACATTACTATAAAAACACTTAAACAGTTAAAAAAGTCATTAACTTTCTTACATTGAAAACAAATGTCATAATAAATATTGTAAAATAGCCTAGAAACTAAACATATTTGTATTGTATGTCTATCTCAAGAGACCATTCAATATTCTATGTATTGTTTCAGTTAAATGTATTTGTCGGTATAAAACATTGCTCTATGTTTCTTTAAACTCCACTAAAAAGCTGATTACTTTGAAGTTTAAATTGCTTCAAGTCGATTTCTCGAAATCAATTTCATGACGTGGATTAATTTTGTTCGTGTTTATGTGGTTAAAGTTTCAAGAGTAATAGTACGGAGTAAAATGTGGATATAAACTGGAAAAATACTTTACGATGTATAGGTTCTTTTTAAATACATAGAGAGGTATTTATAATTGGGTTTGAAAATACAATAATATTTTCTTTTAAGTTATAGTAATTTTATTCACGAACCATGCTAAAAAAATATTTTCTATTATTCCATACAATATTTAATTTATAGAATTCTATCTTATATACATAATTACATATGCACCATTTTTATGAAATGAAATTATAGTTATTTGCTAACAGGCAATATACTTGGTATGGTAACCCTAATGAACTTGACTGTCAGAATGCATCGGAAGATTTTAATATGAGTTTGAAAAACGCTTGTGTTATTTATAAATCTACGGTACTCTATTTTTTATCAGTTGTTAGTATATATACTAAAAATATGTGTAACAAATTTAAAGGAAATACATATAAGGAAAAATAAATTCATAGGTATATAAGACAATGACAACTGAGAGATCAGAAATGTGATTGGGTGGAAAAGGACTCAACCACAACTCACGCACATATGTTTACTCCATGAAAACGTGGATTGTAATTTTTTTATTGGGTAACCAAACTGTATTTCAAAGTTGCCACATTAATTAATTTCCTAATTTACGTGATTTACACTAATTCACGCCGATACGTAAATATTTTTTAACTTTTAAATATTAAAATATATTTGGTATATATGTAGGAACAAAGTCAAGAAAGGCAGGAAAGTTTAAACGAATAAAATGAAAGATATAAACTAATCTAAAGAGGATGTAACTAGAAAACAAACGTCAAACTCATTAGGGTTAATAGGCAATAGAAAAGCTAGTCTCCAAAAGCATCTTACCAATTTCTTGTTTCACTTCATTTAAAGGGCATCTATTTTCTCTAATATTTGGTGAATGCATTAAATTCTTGTAAACTGAACATCTCGCTTAATTGAAGGCAATAGAAGTGATGAATGAGACTCTGGAGTGACTTACTGAAGAAGCCAAAGATTGATGTTATTCTGAGTACAGTGTAACCATTCCATCCATGCATCTACATGCATATAGAACTAAGGCCTGAATACAGTGAAATCAATGCATCCATGTATCAACAGAAAATAGAACAAAGGCCTTAGCATAGTGTTATCAATGCACCTATGACTGAACAGGAATATAGAACTAAAGCATGAGTACATACCTATAAGCTGTATTTTATTACATGTCATTTTATAAGAATCTTGACATTAATTGTTTTACAGATATAAAGGTACTATATTTGGTTTGACAATAGTCACAATTTCATGAGAATTTTATCACGAATCTCAATTTCCTGGATTCGAAAATATCAAGGCTGTGCAAAACTTAGGCTCATAAATTCCACAGAGGATGTTCACCGAAATGAATCGAATATTTTTTTGCAAAAAGACCTGATAGACTATAGAAAGGACCAAACCTTCTGGAATCATGTAAAGAAATTAAATTGCAAAAAAGAAAATTATAATAGAAATTGATACTTATTATTTTTTTCACAAAATAGTTCCTATTTTGATAACTAATCATTTCATTGATAAAAGAGTTCATATGCTGATAAGGTGTTAACATAATTTGGATAATCTGACAATTCTAGTCGATAAGAATTTATTAATATTATTTCTACAATCTTGCATCCTATATAAAAATTAAATAGTAATGTGGCTAAAACTTAACTATTTTGTATTATATAAAAAAATAAATAAAATAAGTACTTAAGTGTTGCTAATCCCTGAATTTATGGGATATTCAAGTAATGATATTCCCTCCATTTTAATGAAACTTCTCCATAATATAATTAAGTGATACTTTTCCTTCCATTTAAGTAATACTTCCCCCACATCTAATTCCAATTGGAGTTTCACGTTGTTCAATATTTAAACAAGACTGTCAACCAATCAAATGCCAGTATTCTAATAGCAGTCATTCGCAACGACCAATCACGTCATTATTGTCAGCTGACAAATGACTCAGACGAAATGATGACGCATGGTTTGAATCGACGAGTGTAGTTATGTGGAAATATATTTATTATATTGTAAGTACAGAAAAACATTTTTCTTTTTGATGTATACATGATTATTATATGCGATAGAAACTTTGATATAAATATCCAAAAATTGGTTAGCGATAGTGACAAAATGTTTACATTACTATTTTACTTGTTATTTTCTGGTTCTACAATCCGTTGCGCTATATTTCGATGACCACCGTTATCGCAGATCGACAGACGACATAGTATTAACATTATTGTTATCCCCGAGATGATGTCAAAATATGCAAAACATTTTTTTAACGTTACTAGGTTCCGTTAAATCCCATATAATCTCGTACCAAACTCGAAAATATATAATATTAATGAGCCATTGATTTAACCGTTAAGATAATTAAGATGTGTACAAATCACCACAATTTCTCTTTCCATTGTCGGTTCACCATCATCGTAATAATGTGCCCCATTTCAGTTCTTTAATTCCCCTCCATGCGCCATCAACATTTCCAGTCAATTGGTCAGTGTTTGACTTAGAGACAACAACCGAAGTTAGGAGATCGTTAAAACTACACTGCTTGGTTAGGTGCCATTTCATACGGAGAAAACTGGTGTGAGCATTCGGAGGATAACGAGAATCGGGAGGATAGTCACAAGTTATTAATTGAATCACCTAATTTTTCTATTCTACAAAAAATATCATTATTACAGTACCCCATAAACATGTAAAGCATTTACAAATAGTTTTATTTCAGAGAAAAACAACGTATTTTGTATCCAAAAAATTATGTGTAACAAATGACAACGTGTTTTTCATCTCTATTCCATTCCAATTAAAAGCTCATAACTTGTCTGATTTTTTGAATTGATTGATTTTGCTCAGTGAAAACTGATATATTATTTAACTTTTATACAATATTAAGATAATCAAAAGGCTATGAATTTAATACAAATAACATTTGTGAGCCAAACCAAATCTTTAAAGTATTTTCCCTCATCTGTAATTGTATTTGACAATTAATTTTAGTTCCAAGTTTATGAAATACACTTTTTCTTCATTTAAGCGGGGTTTACACGGGCACACAAGTGTGTCACTGGTGTGTGCTCAAATCGCTTTCCAATTGATTTCCAATGATCTGTTCACACGTATACTTTGTGCCCGCACTTCTCAGTGTCACTCAGTTGCCTGTGGTTCAGTTTCGGTACATGTTGATTACCAATATCCTATAAGTATTTTTTATACTTATATATCGGCTTGAATTTTTTATAGTTATTATAATGTCTAGTTTATTATAATATTGTTAGTTTATTATATTAATATTGTTCAGTTATTAAAATATTCTCTGGAATAATGTTGTAACCTTTTAATTCAATAAATATGATTGTTTGTCTGTATATGTTATAAATATTGTTCAAATATTTGCTTTTATAATATATTACTTACGCAATAGAGTAAAACTCCTGAGTTATGGAGCACTCGAATATAAATAAAGGACCTGAATTATGAAATACACCTGAGTTTTGAAGTATTTTCTATGTTTAAATTATAGAAAATAATATACGTCAAGTCGATCAAGTTACCCCTCAATAACCATGGTTTTCTTAAGATATTAAACATAGAAAACTATTTTTTGTGCACCAAATATATGAATTGGCTCTGAGTTATGAAGAAACTAATACATCATAACTCAGCAGTTTCACTGTATTCAGAAATTGTAATATGAACATTGAATTAAATATTACTAATATTTTATAAAATTCATATTGTAATGATGTTTTGCTTAGTAAATGTTATATCCACTTTTCTTTAGAATTAATTTCTAATTTCCAAATCTTTACTGTTGTTTTCAGGCTTTAATTACCAATGACAAGCCCGATTTTATCAATTATCTCGTGAATATATCCTTTTACCCTAATGGTGAAAACTTTATTTAACCTACCAATCCTAATACCTACACAAACTACCAAACTATTTTAGTTGTAACTCATTTATACGCTGTATACATTGCTCTGGCACACAGCAGTGGCACACATGAATTCGCTCCCGGAGCGATCTCCCTTTTTGTGTGCCGCATTTGTGTGGCGCACTCAAAAAATTGTGTGTCGAGGGCCCTGAACACACAGCGGTGGCACACATGTGTGCCCGTGTAAACGCCACTTTAGAGTATTAAGAAATCCTTTCTTGTAATTTATTTCATAAATCTGGAAAGTAGATAAATATATTTTAGTTATACAATATTCCATTGAGAAAACCAGCAATGAAATGGTCAATTTTTTTTGACAAGCTCAACGATCACATATGTAAACCTTGTAATTAGGCCAGGTAGGTTGTCAATTAATTAGTTGTATTTAGTAGAGAAATTACTGAATGAGGTTAGTTCATGTTTGACTGTGGTACTGTAAGGTTCTCTTTTGTGCTCCCTGTGATTTTTGCTTATTTGGTTTAAAATGAAATGAAGGTGATAGATTTATTAAGATAGTGATGAAAATTTGTATGATTATAAAAATTACTGTAGCCAGCTTAGGAAGGTGAGAATTATTTGGTGTATATATCGCTCGTTTGCAAGAAAACGATCATAAACACAAAAATGTATCCATAATACATATAGTTTATTTAAATACATACATATAAATCTTTAATTACTGAGTTTTTTGGTAAATGTTTCATATCTGTTTATCAAAAATTAACCGCTACATAGGCATAACGATATACCATAAAATGTACGTACATTACAAATATCGGAATGCCTCTCCTGAAAAATAGCTGTTATTAAAAGTTAAGACAGCGTTGTCGTAATCGATCTTTTAGTTCTTTCTTGTATTAGTTTTTTGGGTTATTCATGACATCTCTCCAACGCTCATCTTTGATATATTTTAATATAACAAAATTACTAAATAACTTGGCATTTAATCTGTTCTAATCTAACTGTTTCTGAATATATCGACAAAAAACACAGTACATCTTCAATTACCTTTACTAATGATAAGCAATCAAGGAGAGATTCAGAAACCAATTTTCTTTTTGTCTAAATGATCGGGACACATCTAACTACAAGACATCAAATTCTCATAATATTCAAAATAGATTTTTTTTCTCATATTTACGGTAGATTTAATTCACATAATATTAATCTTAGATTTATTCCTCATAATATTCACATAAAATTAATTCTCATAATATTCTTCTTACTCTTATTTCTCCTAATAATAATCATAGAGGCCTGCGCTTTCAAAGCGTTTAATTACTTTCGGTGTTCTTCTTTGTAAACTAATACTGATTGGAATCTTCACTTTAATTTGAAATATTTTGTTGACAACATTCAAATTTCCGTTTGAAAAATATATTAATTAACAAGGAAAACTTATATATGAACACAATTAATGTATATTGAACATATATGATTATTATTAAATAATGAACATATATATGAACACAATTAATAAATATTGAACATATAAAGAGAAATAAATACATAGATATATAAGACATTAACAACTGAGAGAGCAGAGCTGTGATTGGGTGGAGTGTGACCTAATCACAGCGTGCGTATGTGTGTGTACCCCATGAAAAATTGGACAGATGTGGGTTCATAGGCTAACTAAACTGCATTTCTACGTTGCCATGCGTCACCATATGATATAATTTCCTAATTTACGTGATCTACGCCTAAACGTAAATATTTCTATAAACAAAAAAAATTAATATTATATTTGGTATATATGCAAGAACAAAGTCAAGGAAGGCTAGTAAATTTGAATAAAAATGACATGAGATATATAAAGTAACTTAAAAAGGAAGTGCCTAGAAAACTCAAGTCAAATTCATTAGAGTTAACAAATGAATAGTGTCATATGATTATGAATCACACTGTACACTGTACGTTGTATATAATTGATACTAGTTCACATATATACATTGCGAATATCTTCACTAATCATCAATGCTTTATCGTTATCAAAATAATCCATTTTCTTTTAATATGTTCAGAAATATGTAGATTGTAGACGATATATTATACAGTGCATTGCAGGCGGCATAATACATATCTTGTTTCTACAGCGATCCAGGCTCTTCTTGTCATTAATTCTCAGGTAAATAATTAATTGTTGCTTATTTTAAACCTTAGATATGTTAAATTGAATATCAA
This sequence comes from Caprella mutica, assembly GCA_947561585.1. Lineage (NCBI taxonomy): Eukaryota > Metazoa > Arthropoda > Malacostraca > Amphipoda > Caprellidae > Caprella > Caprella mutica. The sequence continues at coordinate 242,963 of CANNZV010000540.1, forward strand.
TTAAATTAGGAACAAGTAGCAAATGCTGATAATTGAAATATAAAAACAATTGTTAATGAAAAAATAGTTAAATTATTAATCCTGATTAGAATATCTTTATTAAATTAAAACTATAATAAAAGGTGATTCTTTCTGTTACAATAACCTATAAATAAGCTTACCAGGCAGCCAATAACATAGAACAAATTTTTCTTATCATTGTTTACAGTTTTTAATAATCAATTTAATTCCTTATTTTATTTAGACGAATTAATTAGAATGGATGGAGGGCCAGGGATATTAATCTTTGCTTGAATAGAGCTTTCATCATTGTCTTCATTGATATATTAAAAATTGCGTAATTTTTGATGACAGGTACGTCGTACACACCATTATAGTTGATATTTGCTTCTCAATATTTGATTTTCTAGAATATAATATTAGTGGGTTCATAAAGAATTTAATATCAACCATATTTTCCTATCAACTATATTTTCCTATCAGCCATATTTTCCTATCAGCCATATTTTCCTATCAACCATATTTTCCTATCAACCATATTTTCCTATCAACCATATTTTCCTATTAACCATATTTTCCTATCAACCATATTTTCCTATCAATTATATTTTCCTATAAACCATATTTTCCTATCAACCATATTTTCCTATCAACCATATTTTTTCTCTCAACCATATTTTCCCATCAACCATATTTTCCTATCAACCATATTATCCTATCAACCATATTTTCTTATATCAATCATATTTTCATATCAACCATATTTTCCTATCAACCATATTTTCCTATCAACCATATTTTCCTATCAACCATATTTTCCTATCAACCATATTTTTTCTCTCAACCATATTTTCCCATCAACCATATTTTCCCACCAACCATATTTTCCTATCAACTATATTTTCCTATCAACCATATGTTCAGATCAACCATATTTTCCTATCAATCATATTTTCCTATAAACCATATTTTCCTATCAATAATATTTTCCTATCAACCATATTTTCCTATCAATCATATTTTCCTATAAACCATATTTTCCTATCAATAATATTTTCCTATCAACCATATTTTCCTATCAACCATATTTTCCTATCAACCATATTTCCAACCATAATTTCCTCACTAATATTTAAAAATATGAAATTAGATTAATATAAAATATTGTGATCGTCTTACAACCAGAATTTGATTCTTGGTCATTATTTATAAATATTTATGAATATTTAAGAATATTTGTGAATATTTATAAATACTTCGTCCCATTTATAAGAAAATTTCCCTCATTTTTCACATTTTGTTTCTGAATTTTGAGGTTCTTAGAATAGAATTTGTCTTATATTCTAGACTCATCTAGAGCGTGCGAAATCATTTCCAAGTGTCGCCATAATTCATTTTGACGACTGACACGAGAGTCAAATCTGATGCTACGAAATGAACGAAAATTCTCTGCTGCTGAAATGGAAATTTAGGGGAACAATGGAAAGATTTAAATAATATAATTTTCACACTTTCTGAAATGAACGATTAATATTATGAAAATGAATCTTAATATCAAAATATATTCATTGTGGATTGAATAGAGGACATTAACTAGTTAAATAAAATATTTTTCAGTTCTTAACGAAATGAATATTATTTTAATGCTCATCTTTTTATGCATTTTTTAAATAATAATCTCTATGAACTTACATCTGGTATTAAATTTACATCTTGCAATTGAAACTTTGCACTGGAAAGAAAAAAATAATTCGTAAGCGGTTTATGACCGTTCGAGTAAAGTATTTATTTCTTCTGTTACCAAGAGCGTAATTTATTTCAAAAATATGTTAGGTCTTTTCCTCATGATTTTTGATATAACATAAGTTTATAACAGTATTGTTTGGCAACTTCAAATTATTTGAAACAGTCAGATATATTTTATTTTAAAGATTAAAATTTCCATTAAAAATGAGACCCAATACAAATTCTAGAGTAAATTGAAAAAAAAATTCCCTTTTAGTAATAAATATATATAAAGGCCCCCTTTGGCATCCTGCTGTATCATTTATTTTATCTAATCTCAGGGAGTTTGAAAAGTGTACCTAGCTTAAAAATCCATCAGCGTAGCATCAAAATTTACCATAAAAACTATGAAGCAACCTGAAAATATAAGTGAATATATTTCTTTTTATTATAAATCATCATAGGAAAGAGTCACCGTGATGATGTACTATCAGAAGAAAAGAATCACCGTGATGATGTACTATCAGAGAAACGAGTCACTGTGATGATGTACTATCAGAGAAAAGAGTCACTGTGATGATGTACTATCAGAGAAAAGAGTCACTGTGGTGATGTACTTTCAGAGAAAAGAATCAATGTGATAATGTACTATCAAACAAGATAGTCTTTGGTTCACGTTTTGTCGACAGGACGTTTTGTCAGCAAGACGTTTCGTTGACAAGACGTTTCGTTGACAAGACGTTTCGTCTAGAAATTTTCATAAAGGGCATATTAACTCACTCTAATGTTACAAAACATGTACTTAAGCGAATCAAACGATCAAGATACAAAATGAAATAATGGTAAATATTGAATAAATTTAAAGTGTTTTTTTCCTTTAATAATAAACCAAAACAACTAAATAGTAACAAATTATTTTCAAGTAATTTAATATTTTTGGGTCGAGTTACGTTAATAATTTAGAACAATTATTTCATAATGATTAGATTTATATCGTCGTATTTGTCATATACAAGTCATTTTCAATTGAACTTGGGTCTTCGCGCCTCATATACGACATCTAAATCATTCTTTTTCGTTCTTTGACTTAGTAATTACACCAACAGAATCCGTTTTAGAGGTCACATCAAACTCTACATACAATAAAATGATATCCTTTTTTACAACTTTTCTCGTACAGATTCGAGTTCCACTGATCTTTCCAATGAGCATATCTTCGTCCATTCCTTCAGACGAATTATCAGTTAGATTGAACAACCAAGAAAAAGATGTTGTTCATATCTTTTAGGGGCACCGGGATAAAGCTCTCCTTCTCTGGTGTCTGTTGCAATGCTGCGTCGCTTTCTTCTATTATGTGAAATTTGTTTTCCATCCTGTGATATTGTAATAACTTCTGATTGTTTGAACAATTGACGATGGAATAATAGGGTTGAAGGGCCTGCTTTAGCTGGAAGTTCTTTTTTTTACCAAAAGGTCCTAAAGCCACAGAGCTATCAGGAAATGATATACAGTAGAAAACTGCATACAAATTCAAAATCATCAAAATCTAAACAATAAAAGAGAAAAATTCTGTCCCCTAACACTGTCCCATTGTTCACCAGATGCTCTGTCCCAATGATGACCATGACGCCATTTTCAAAACTTGTGCCTATAATGGCTCAACCACTAGAGTAAAAAGGTAACCCTTTCATATGATCATACTTTACATATTACTTAATATTTAGAAGAATGCAGTAAGCAATATATGTTAAATGAAAAAATTAAAACAATTGTAACACAGCACGAAAAATTTTGTTTTCCTACCTTTAAAACACGTTTCCGGTTTTATGCAGAGCTGACTGCACCCCAACCGCTGATTGCAATGCGAGTGAAAGCGCAGAAGTGTGTCTAATTTACCACTAAGATCTTGTTAAAATTTACCCTCAAATGAAAAATGTATTCAGCATGTCCCATTGACAAGGGAAGCGCAGAAGTGTGTCTAATTTACCACTAAGATCTTGTTAAAATTTACCCTCAAATGAAAAATGTATTCAGCATGTCCCATTGATGACCATCTTCCCCTACATAATATGTGATAGAGCCATGGAAGATTAAGTGAGATAAAGTTATTGTGGGGCCATTGAATATTATAATAAAATTATGGTGGGACCATAGAAGATAAAAAAGTGGAAAGTTATTGCGGGCCCATAGAAGATTGAAAGAGAAAGTTATTTCGGGTCCAATGAAGATTGAGAGAGAAACTTTTGGTGGAGCCATAGATAATCATTGTGATCTAACATAACTTCCTGTCAGTATTTTCAACATCATGTTACATTATGTATAAATTGGAATAGAATTCCCGTGTGATTTTTTTTCTCAATATTTCCATTTCCCAACAAATTACTGTTGAAAGTTTAACACAGGCATCTCTGAAATAAACCAATTAGTCTAGGTACGTAAATTAGATTGTTGATTACATCACAAATTCAGTGAGAATATCATTATAACTTCTGAGCAGCAGACAAAAATGCTCGCTACTCTAAAAAGAAGCGCATAGTTGTTCCAGACCAATTTGCTTTCTAGGATTATAAAAATCTGATAATTAGAGCAGCAGAAAATGGCACGTGGGGCCTCAATTTCTAACTGAACTTTATTTAACAAATGGAATTGGTTATGAAAAATTAGTTACCAATATCATGAATATTAATAATCCAGAGTTAAATTGAAAAACAAATTTGAATGTATTTTAAAATATTTTCAAATAAGTTTACAAGACTGATATATTGAACTATATATTATGTATACATATATTAAACTAAAAATATTTTCTAATTATAATTCTATGATCAAAAAGAAAAATAAGAGGGAGAATTGAAACCTATTTCAATTATATGTACGGTCAGAATATGAGTAATAAAGATACGGAATATATTCTAATTAACTACTGATTTTATTACTAACGATTCATGTTTTTATATAATGAACATTGAAACCATTATAATCTCCATTTTGCAACAATGTAGGTATCTAATCTTATTAATTTTTCAATCTATCTCATCACTCATTTCTGAAGATAATTTCACAGAAAAAGAAGCAATTTGGTGGGTAGAATGAAGAGAACACACAATATCATGTCAATTTGTTTGTCAAAATAGCCAATGGAAGCATGCGGTGATCAAACAATTGAGATTTATAGGGCCATAGTTGCCTAACCTAATTTGAAGTAATGGAGCAATATTTCTAGCTTGCCAGAGAGACTGGAACAGTTAATGGCTCTTTTGCTGGTTCTGCTTCTAAATTAGAAGGTAATCAGCTCGATAACATTGAATCACCATGTAACTGAACGATGCATCACCCTTAGCAGAGTGCAATTGATTTGTCTGCTGAAAGAACTACAAGGGAACTTTATTTGAAGCATTCATAAGCAGAGAAAATTTAATTTTCGGGAAGGAGATATTAATTTGATTCCACTTGCATATTAGTTGCCTGAAATATTGTAAGTAATTGTATTCTGTATAGAGAAATCCCAAACAAGAACAATTTATTACTGTAATATTCATAGAATAAATCTCTCTTGTCTGAAATTACTGCAGAAATGTAGCTTTAAGGAACATAACTCTATACAAATCTTGTCCTTTTCATCGAAGTATCTGGTGTGGCGGTGTCACCTTTCGACAGATCTGCTCCAACCAATTAACGGAAACCTACAACTCACTTAAATGTTTCTTTCCAAATTTCAGACAGAGTTTTCTTCTCAAACTAGTCAAATTGACAACTTTTGATTGATGAAATTTCTTCCGATCGTCTCGATGGTTTACGAGAGTTCGAATGAACGGTAAAGAAAAAATAAAGAGGGGCATCAAGTTATAGCAACTATCCACAGTTTACAGAAGATGGAATATTTAACATCTAATCTATAAAGAGACGTCAACCAAAGTAGCCGATGTGACAACGTAGCTGATATGTCTCAATAGCCGTTTTGGTTACTGCGACTTATCGATTACTGTGTCATATCTGTTACTGTGTCTTATCGGCTACCGTTTCATATCAGCTACTGTTGATTTACACTAATTACCTACCTGTTCTATTTCCTGGCTGCACCATAGCTGTGTTCACATTATCAATGTTTACTTACTTTTGCTCTTTGTTGACATTGGAAGAACGTTACACGGTGCATTAACAAAAGCTATGTGTACATAGCAAACAATTCAGAAAAATTAGTATGTCACTGTATGTTTTCAAATAGATCAGTTAGAGTTCTGCATAATGTTAAGAATTGCAAAACAGTGGCTAAAATGACAGTCAACAGTTAAAAATATAAGCTATAATCTTTTCCATATCTGTCTTCACCCTATTCTGTTTTCCTTTTTAAGGATTAGGATAAGGATACGGATTTTTGTTGATGAAATGAAAATGAACAATACTTCATCAAGCCCCTATATAATTTCCTAAAGATAGGATATTTTCTTACACGTACATTGTACTACATTACATTCCTTAACTTTCTAGTTATACAGTCTGTTGTAGAGAGACTCTCTTTCCTTCTCCCTAATGCAGAAATCATGTCAATACAAAGTTGTCTGCCATCAGCACATTATTATAGTCTCTTTGCATCGGTCACATGAATAATGATGCTATCAATGTCCATAAAATAGGTCCACCCTCATTTCTATTGGATTGCAGTCAGATTAGCCTCAGTACCTATGAATAATATCATGATGGCATCGAATGAAGAGTGGGGAGACAACGTAATATATTCCAAGCCTTCTTGTAACACTGGCCGATTGACCCATTCAGAAAAAAAATTACCTGCAAATGCGAGTCTTCGCAATCCAACCTAAACTTCTCGATTCTCTGTAATAAGGACTAGCATTTAGATATTTTAGTATAAGAGATTAGAGTTTGAACCTTATTGTCAGTTTATATCTGCAGCTTAACTCTAGAGAGTTTCAGCCCTTAACTGAAATATAATTGGTTACAAGTGTAATCAATTATTATTATACTCTACTGTATTATAATATCTGTTGAATTCATAGCTTCAAGTTACTAAGAAATACAATAACTATCAAGTTGATAAGTTCTTCACTACCACAGTGTACATAGATCATATTTCTTCTGCATCTAAATTATAATTTTTATATAGTATACATCATACGTATTTTTCATCAAATAAAAAAAGGATTTGATTTAGACAAATCTTGGAAAAATTAAAACTTTTCTTTGAAATGTGATACTAGTAAACAGGGATATATATCATCATAGGGGAACGTAACAGTTCTCAGAAATTGTGTGCTAAAACATATGTTGTAAGTCTATCTTAATTTGCTAATGGTTTTATTAGATCATGACCTATGTAAACACCCTTATTAAGTGTACTGTAAGTGTTCTATACGTCCCTTTTGATACAATCTTCAATCTTCAATCTCCATATTCTCTATAGTGAAAACGTTCGTTAAAAAGTTATGATTCACAGATAGCTGATTTTTCATCTGACTGTGATCGAATTAAAATATTGATGAGCTTAACAAAATATAATTTTTGTTCAATTAAAATTGGAGTGTGATAAATAAAGCAACTTGTATATACAGTTTTAGTAAAAAATTCATGCTTATGTTAAGCAAAATACAAATTACGGTAACACTTAGGAAATTATATTTAAGCCAAATGTATTGCTTAGTGTAGAATGGTCCAATTCCAAATATTCAGCAATTCCTATTTGTATTCATTGACCTAAACCAATTCATTTGATCAACCGTGTGTAGCCAACCGAGTTTCAACTTTTAAACTTATTGTACATGAGACTATACAGAGAAACGTTAAGTTGGGGCAAAAGAGGATTAACTTGGGTTCTCCCTATAGTCCTCAGTAGGTAATTAAGCAAGTTTGTTGTGAGAGAGAAAATACATATACTGAAACTTGTCTGCAAATTGTACTTAATCACAAAATGAATATTTAATTGTGAAGTAATCTGTGAATTACTACTACAATATTAATGTGGTCAAAAAAAAGGTGATGTTAAATGTGTCTACACTCTACAATATCTAACAATCTACAACTTAGATGATGAAGAGAATGGTCATCCAAAAACTCACATTAAGAAGTTTCTCCTAATTTAGATCGTTCTCACGTGCTAAAGTATACGTCAAATCTAATCGAGAGATATTATAGCCTTCAAAGACTCTTTCTGGTCGATTAAAGTTCTTTATCTTATTGAAAGACTCTCAATAAGATGGATTGCAGTCAAAGAGAAGTTAAGAGGGGATGTTTCGCTCCTGAAGAGTAAGACTGATCTACAAGATCTTACCACTGATGGACTGAATAAGAAAACTATGGAATTAAATTCATTTAGTAATTATTCGAGAATTTATTGATGTAACCCAATTTTCAATCAATTGATACATTTGAGATGAATTTAAATTCTATTTAAAGATTAAGTTTTTTTTTGAAAAATGGAAATCTATATTTTGTTGATGTAGCAATTAGTCTAGCATCAATATTTATGTTATTTTAAAAAAACAATCGTAAAAAAACTTGTTCAAAAGAAGAAGAAATTCAAAGGATAAATATGAAATGTTTCGTATATTCACTCAGTATTTAAGAGTTCCCGTTTTCATGTTTTTAACTAAATATGAATGTAGTGGCTTGAAATCTTTATCAAGAAATTTAAGGTGATGATAAAAACTGGTATTTTTATTTTTCAGAAATTATTAGCAAGTTCCTGTTTCTATTTCAATATTTTAAAAATTATTCTTCATTTCAATATTATGATAAATCCTATCGTCTTAAGATGAATCATTTGCTTCATATCAAAGAGAAAGTTTTTGTGTAGCCATAGAATATCAAATTAAGTCTGAGGTTTACACGAATGGGAACATCAAACGATTTGTTCTGAGAAAAATATATCACCATCTCATAGGAAGCTGAAGGAGTGTTTTGCAGGACTGAATTTGGTTGTGAAGATTCGGGAATACTCTTGGAAGTTTCTTAGCTCAGTGCTTTGATATTCATCAAAAAAGTTGTATTGGAGTTGATTTCATCCATTGGGATTAGAACCAACACAAGACTGGTTCACTATTTTTCGAAAATTATTAGTTGTAATTTTGCTTTTGAAAGTTTCTTCTAATTTTATTGAATTGGATCTAAAGTTTTGAGTTGGGAGAAATTTGATATTAACATAATTATTTTCATATTATATTTTACATTTTCTGATATTTATCAGAAATATGCCTAAATCACAAATCTCTGATCTTAATGAATAAAAAGACAATTCGATTACAATTGATGGGACATTAGCTGAAAATCTCAGGAATAGATCTTTCTTGCCTCCAATTATCTCGATGGTGAGTCACATTCTATTTTCACTCAGCTAAAACATTTAGGATGATATTTATTTTCATTTTATATCGGGGAAAAACTATGTTCTATATAATTTTGAGACTTTACAAAATACATTTGGACTTTTGTACAAGTACTATCACAGAACAAAGTCACTATGATGTTGTACTATCAGTGAAAAGAGTCACTGTGATGAAGTACTATCAGAGAAAAGAGTCACTGTGATGATGTACTATCAGTGAAAAGTGTCACTGTGATGAAGTACTATCAGTGAAAAGAGTCACTGTGATGATGTACTATCAGAGAAAAGAGACACTGTGATGATGTACTATCAGATACACTTTTCTCGTACTCTACATTCATACCTCCAATCCAAATGTTCTACAGCGTACACTGGTTACACGTGCCTCTCTAAGCTGATGGTATAACCCATCAAACAGTTTCACACTCTGTTTTTCTTGCATTCTTTCCATAGGCAAACAAGTGTTGGGTCTCAATTTCAAACCCAAACCACTCCAAGCGGATTTTCCATCAACACGATCGTTTGAAGCGGGAGGTGAAATAAGCATTTGTTTCCATGTGTATCATGCGCACAGAAAAGACAATTCCAAAGACAACTAGACCAAAACAAAAATTCAAAAGGAGAGACAGAATGGGGTTTTCTCTTTGATATTCTGCACAAGTAGTAATTCAGAAGTAACATTGGATTATGTTTTTATCCAAAAAAAAAAATAGGTGAGAAATTTATTGTCTACCTTTAAGCTGTGATTTGCTAAAATCATCAATTAGTGATTCTTGGGAATCGACTATAATCTAAATTAAGACAATAATTGAACTGATACCCTGTTTGTGTACCTTTTTTTAAAAAACAGAGCTTGTTTTTAATAGAAATATATAGTTATTTCAAACAATATGTAGAGTTGTAGACGTATTGACTGATCCCTGCAACAAAATCTATTCGTTATTTTCGAGTGGTTGCCAAATATAGAAATGTCAATATTTAGATAGCAAATTGTATTCATCTAATATAGGTTAACATATACACTCTACAGTCTTTTATGTAAATTCAGAACTCTTGCTATGGAATATTTAATGTTTTTTAAATATCTCCAGATTTGAATTTTATAATTTATATTGAATAATGATTTTGGAAACTAATTATTCCTTTTATTAAATTTTTTAAAGTAATAGATAAATGTTGCAGGATTAATAAAATTCGCATTGAATATAGAATAATGGAAGTCTTAAAAAGAATCAATCAATTTTTACGTCATTCTTATATACAATATACTTCGAGCAAAGTGGAATACAAGTTTGTATAACGAAATACAAATTATATAATCAGTTAAGGGGACCGTTCCCGTGAAAAATGGCAAAATTAAAGAAAAAAAAATTATTGTGAAAAATAGTTGCTTTTTAACCTTCTTATAGTGTGCGCAAAATGTCAGAGCTCTCATGTTATTCTAACCCCCTGGGGAGAGGGAGAAAGGGAAAAGGGGACCGGAGATGAACAAATAACTACAAAGTAGTAGACATGATGAGCTAAATTATAACTTCTGCATTTGATATCAACTACATCACCACAAACTATTTTCAAGCTTTTTTCAAGTATTCCATCATAGATCACACATGTTCAACAGATAGTACCACGCCTGCCAAAATATGTAAGTGATTTATTGAACATAGACCCAAAGTTCTCATATTAATTTCCATCTGCAGAAGTCATTAATATTCTCCCGTATTACAGAGACGCTCTTCATGTAATGTTCAACTTGTCTCATAAGTACCTCAAACTAATAAGAAGTTTCTTAATATTCTTCTTGAGAATGTTACCGCATTCAATTTGTCAACAAGAAGCCTGCTTCAGATAATCAAAAGGAGCCAACGAATCTCAATAATTGCGTAACAATTTCTGCATTTAACTGGTCTTGGAATAAATAGAATTACATATATATTTATACATACCAATAATACAGAGAGAAAGATTATTAACTGAACTCAAGATTTTGTGTTCGATTCTGGTTTAGTATATGTTCTTTTGAATTAATCTAATTCAATCACATTAAAGAGGTCAATAAAGTGTATCTGGTGAGACAAACACGAAAGAAATGACTCCCAAAGTGTCGGAATGTGATGTTTATCGTAGTCGTTTGTCTTCATTTCCTATGAGAGTGTTCAAACATTCCCCTTTCTCTCTTCCCCTCAAAGAGAAATTAGTTTCAGCTTGTTTTTCAGTGCTCATTAAAATCAATGAAAAATTAATTTTTGATTTTCATCGAAACATTCATTGTATGGTGACGAAAATCTGCGAATATTATTTTGCGCCCAGATATATCGAATTGAGAGAACAATAAAATTCACCAATATTCCTATAATATTTCCCGATAGGTTGTTAGGGTGCTCCAGATAAGATTAAGATGGAGCATCACTTTACCTTTTTAACCAACCTACACTTGCAATATGCTGAGTGATATCGTTAAAATCTTAAATATGACGTAAGAATTTTTTGTCATGCTAAGCCAGCGCAATCTTCATTTCGAATTATGTCTGCGCGTCAATTCCAATAATAGGAAGACATTCGAATCCAATTTCTCAATTTATTTTGATCTCAAATGATGTAGGTTGTTTTGATTCACTTGAAGTAAGCTGATTTCAGTGCACTGGATAAATAGCACTTAGGACACTCAAATTCACAGCAGTAATGTCTTTCAATTTGCATAATTAATGTGTTCTGATTGTTATTAACTCCCATTGGACAAAAAAAACGTCGCCTAATTACCTACTTGGTTGAAAAAGCTTAACAATGTTCTTTCCAAGTGTTATAAGTTAGGATTCTAAATTTGAGTATACTTAATTAAGTTGTAATTCAGAAATTATTATTATCTGCAAGCCGAAAGAAATATTCAAATCAATCCCCATCATCACGGGTCTAGAAAAAAATCTCCCGGCAGAAAAAAATCCCAGTGTAAATATCCCCGCGGAAAAATTCCCCGAGGAAAAAATCGTCTCGGAAGAAATCCCCCGGAAGACATCAACTAAAGAAGAATGTCCTCACGTCAAAAAGAAAATATGTAATAAAAAGTTACCAAAAATACCTACAAAAGAGGTAAAAAACAATATCAGAAGGAAAAGCATTTACTTGAAGTATCGAAATAATTACAACAGTTGAATAAATAAATGTAAAGTGTTCAGACTATAGCTAATTGATGTTACAAAATCTGAAAAATGTAAATAGGCTGTACAAAACTGGAAGTTTGAATTGTATGTTATGGCCTCAATATAGCTTAAATATGAACCATATTAGTCACATTTTTCTACAACGTTGCTCAGTCTAATCAAAAAATCTTGATATTTTCGATTTTTCAAAAGAGTGTTACCAGCACTTAGTTGCTCTAAGCAAAATTCCTGAAATGATTGTTTTATTACAAAAGACTTTGACATAGAATATTTACTAATTTAAAATTAAATTACAGTCAACTATACCTTTGTGATTGTGACATTTAATTAACTATACATAAACGTAACATAATACATATTATATACACAGTAGAAAGAAACTAGTTAACTATTGAACTATAAAGTGATGGTAAATGATTAAAACTGGTGATATACAGTATAACTATCACTAGACAAATAAGGCACACAAATATTCAAACGATGCCAATCAGTAAATATGTATTATCACTTGAAAAAAAGATGCAGCAATAAACTGATTTTAACTAAACAAGTATTGAACATAAACAAAATTACGTATAATACTATATACAAAATTTAACATATTTAAATATTAACTCTTCTTTATCATCTACACTCTTACGTGTCTACAGCTACAGTGACTTTACATCTCATAAATTTAATGTTTCTTATTAGGTATTTAGCTTGAGACGGATGGTCAAAAATTGAAACTAGGTATCTATAGAAAAATAGGGCTCAAATATGTTTTCAGGGGGATTTCATCGGGGAGGATTTTTTCCGGGAGGATTTTTTCCACGGGGGATTTTTTCACCGGGGGAATTTATCCGGATACCCATCATCACACTCCAATTCTATTAGGAGCATACTAAATTAAGAGTTACCTCTATTTACTCTTCCCCGACCTTCTAGTATTATATTACGATAACTCAAAATCAAAAGATTACATCATTTACTATTTTACAGCTGTAACATCACCTATTATCTATAGTAACAGTTAGAATATAAACTGATCTAGAACTGCTCACAAAGTTATATTATACCACAATGAAGGCAGCACTCGATCATAATTATAGAAGTCTGACCGTTTAGAGTTTTTAACTAAGAATGAGAGTATCGATAGCGTCATTTGATCTTGAAATGCTAACATAATTAGTTTAGGTCATCTGTCTCCTGACAGGACAACACATTGACCGAACAAAACGTTTTTCGGTCATATATCTTCGTTAGATTTATCGACTGCCTCCTGTAGTCCATTGAGGGATTATTGAAGACAAAAAAGAATTAATAGGTAGCCAGAGAGACTTGAGATGAAGGAATGAATCCAAAATTTGTTCTTTCCGGACTTAAGACAATAGTTAAGTATTTATAATTATTTAATATTTACACCTCACGTCCGGTTATGATGAGTTTCAATTTTGAAACTTATCAGACAAGTTTTTATTTGTAATAATCATTACAACTGATTTATTAAATGAAACCAGAATATTAATCATTGCACACAATCTTCTTTTCGGGAAGTGATGTTGCTTCAGAATTAATCTCCATAATAATCTCGTTGTTTTGAGTTTTTCGGAAGATTTTATGATGGCAACTTTCTTGCTAAATTCAGTCGAATTTGCAGGCCATAAATAGTAAAGGAGTTTCCAAAAACATCGAGTGAATGTTTTCAACATTCTCGAAGTATTTCATTAATTCAAGCAATTGAGAAACATATATGAAATTGTCAGAACTATAACTGACTCTGTTATTTGAATGGTATTATTGTCATTCATTATTGTGTTACTATTGGAATAATTTTAGCGAATTGAGAGAGGTAAGGTATGGTGGGGCCATAAATTATAGAGGACAATTTTTCTTGAACTGATATTTGTATATTAATCTTACTCGTCAGAAGAAATTTTCACCTTTGAATAATAATATAGAATGTCTTGAATTCCAAAAAAAAAAAAATTTCCTACATAATTATTCACAATATGATTAAACATTTAAATGTTTAAATACAATATAATTATATCCACATCTCCATAAGAAATACTAATCTAAATCGACTGCAGAATCATCTTCCACCAGTTTCCATACCAGTGCCAAAAAAATCTGCTACTGAGTTGTAGTACAACAAAAAATACAATTAATATTGTGTATTTGTTGCGGCGTTTCAGAGAACTGAGAAAAGAGGATGTCAACACCAGATCTGAAAGATTTCGATTATTGGGATTAAAAAGAGGAGAAAGTGAACAAATTTATACCTGTAGAAATGTTAATGAAAACATTTCCTACCTCACAAAAATATTTATTGCACTCATATTTATTATGTTTTTATGGTGCGAGCTGATATTTCATTAATAAGATTTAGAGTGATTATGATTCTAACGATAAAAATGTTTGCGCTTATAGCATTATTTGTTTTATTTGGGAATTAATGCCGTTAAAAATCCTGAAAAAAGGAATTACCTAAACACTGTTTCAATTTTTGTTTCCTAATAATAGTATTTTATCAGGGAATTATTACTATCATCCTGACTATATTTGTAACCTAAATTCGGATTTCATCTTAAAAATTCTTTCTATTATTTACATTATCTAGATATGAACTTAAATAACTAAATAATAGTTATTCGAATTTAATAAGAATATATTTTACAACTCAATCACTACAAATTTGAAGTTCTATAACTATTCTTTTTTCTTTGATTTCCAAATGAAAGAAACTTTTATTCATCGAAATGTTGCCAATATTCTTCCCTAATTTTCCTTATCAAAAATCTATCTTCCATCACATTATTTTTTTCATCTGGAATGTGATTTTTTTGGAATACAAAATGAGCACTTTTCTCATTTCCATATAGATTACATTAATCCCTAAGATCTAACATCACTGGAGTAAGATTAACAAACAGGCAGAAGACGGAAAAACATCCGCCTACAGGAACCTACACGTAAAATTACAATATTAATGTTTTTACAATAAGCTCATAATTATAAAATACAATATTTGGACGGACAACAACAGGATTAAAATATCAATCATACCAAGAAACTCACCCAACTTCGTAAACTCTGCAGCAATTAATATCTCACAAATGTTAGATCACATAAATGATCACAGTATATCCATTCTCTCTAATTATCAGGATGATAAACTAACTAATATATCTGAAAAAACAAAGGACAGTAATGTTCTCTGTAAATTGAAAAACATTAATCATATCTGTAAATTGAAGAATAGTAATCATATCTGTAAATTAAAGATTGAAAAAACAAAAAAAAATCAAATCTGTGAAACAGAGAACAAAAATCATATCTGTAAGTCAGAGAAGAACATTAATCATATATGTAGATCAAAAAAGAACATTTATACTATCTGCTAATAAAAGAACAATAATCATATCTGTAAATCAGAGAACAATAATCATATCTGTAAATCAGAGAACAATAATCATATCTGTAAATCAGAGAACAATAATCATATCTGTAAATCAGAGAACAATAATCATATCTGTAAATCAATAAACAAAACTCATATTTGTAACTCAAAGAAGAACAACAATTATATCTGTAAAGCAAAGAACAATAATCAAATATAAATGAAAAAATCACTTGCTAATCTACTAACATAAACTTTCAATTTTATTATCTAACATTGACAAAAAACATACAAAATAACAATAAAACAGTGCATAAAAAACTGTTATTATTCAAATTTTTCTCTCCATCTTTTACAGCTTCCATCAAAGTGTCTCACTTTAACTCAGTTCTAATTCCTTCTGAATACATTTCCGCAAATAATATAAATATTTTTTCTTTCCACTGAAACTGTGTAACCTTTTTATTCATAGATAGAGAACTACAAGAATTGCTATAAAACTTTAAATGTCTTCTGGACGAAGTTCTTTTTCACTATCAGTTGAAACATTGAACTCTAGCACATGGAGTTGCTTTCTTCAATTGTTGGGTTTTGAAAATATAATATTGTATTGTATTGCTACTAATTTGGGTATATATGAGCAACTACCCAAGCAAGATCTACTAAATTTCAAGTTAATGATAAAACGACAAAATAGTTTTATTTCATCACATAAAAACAATGAATATGATGAAATAAATGTCCTATGTATAAGATCATAATTTCTTCCTATCATAAGGTGAAGATGAAATTGTTCATTCAATGAAATAAAGTATATCTGTGTATTGAATCCCCTACTTCAGTTTAAGAGAAGGACATATAAATGATGATGCTATATTTTACGTCAAAATAAATCACAAAACTGTCAACACTGTTCAAAGTACTGAAGAGAACAGGGAAATATTTCTGAATTTGGACACTCTTTGAAAACTACTCTACCGTTTGACATGATTATTATTGACGGTACCTCTCCTGTTTTGACATGATTATTATTAACGGTACCTCTACCGGTAACCAAGGGGTTTATACTTTTCATCGAAAATGGAAGGCTTTTTCAAATAAGAAAAACAATATCAACAAATTTACAAGTGATACCTTTCAATAATGGAATTGTCGTATATCTAGATAATTTCAAATAGTTAAAACTTACTGGTAGAATGTATTTTGATTAAAAACTATCCTGGATATAGAAAGTGAAGAAGCATTCAGGACGTTACTTTTTAAATATTGTTTTGAAGTCCGTTTATCTTGGAATTGGATGAGAAGACTCCACTTTCAGGAGAGTATTATCACCGATATACTAAGTAGATTTTCATAACTATTCTACTTCCCATTACAAAGAACAGGTTTCAAATATTAATAGAATTGGTGTAACTTAACAATCCACAGAAGGTCTGTATCTTCGTTTTTAGTTATTTATTGATAAATGTATATTATAGTATATTATACCCTACAGTGTTCAAATTTACTTGTGTAATTAATTAATTTTCTGAATGAAAAAACATACTACAGTAGACAGATGTAGATTATAGTCTATATGACTTTAAATAGTTTTCAAGATATTTAAACGTGTATTTACACTATATTTTATGACCAACCGCTTTGATATAATTGTCAGGTGTAACAAGGAACTCTGATGTTATTTTTTATGTCATTTAAAAATGTTTAAAATGATGCACTTTTTGTATTCTATATCAAATGAATTACTTATTTTTTTATCAAAAGATAATATTGTTTTACATCAGAACATAATCCAGACATGAAAGAGTTAAGACGGGACTAAACTTATGGCTATACCATATTTTTCTGGGTATGTTTGGATAGAATTCTCAGGTACAATGATAAAATATACCCTCTATAACGAAAATGTTGATTTTGAGCCACCTTTCAAAATCTGTTTTCGAGCATGCAGAAGTGAATTTTGAGCCACTAATCAGAATGCAACATTTATGATCATTAACAAACTAAGATTATCACATGTATCTGATTATTAATTATTATTTTCATTAAAACTTTTTTATTTCTGAAATAATCGAGGTGGCTCAAAATGGAGTTTTTGCATTATGAGCCACCTAAATTTTTTTTTGAGGTATATTCACAAATAGAATCCAATTTCTATAAATAGTTAACAAATGCAATAAAAAAAGCTTATAAATTTTAATATTAGTTGCATACGAAGCTCTGTTACTGTTTTTTAAAAAGTGGTTCAAAATAAAAAAGTAAGACATTGATTTTCAATTTTGAGCCATCCTTGATATGAAAAAACAAACATAAGAAAAAACTTTATATAAAAATGATTATTTATAAATAAACACGCCTATAAAGGACAAAGGAAACGTTATTAAACAAAAATAAACCAAACCTTTTAGAAACTGATATACAAATAAACTTAATATACTACTGGGTCAGAATTCCACTGCTAGCGATACATTTCAATACTGAGCCACTTTAATAATATTTTGTATTTTCTGCCCTAAAAGTGCTAAACCATATCTTCAGATCCTTGAAGACTATTACTTATGCGTGCAACAAAACCTTATTAGTAGATATTTATCAGTAATAAATTGAAAAACTTAGTAAGTGTCAATCTATAAATAATTCACTACCTTCTGGTTCAAAATACGTGGATAGGCACAACATTTAAATTCTGAGCCACTAGAATGATATCTTTTAATTTCTGCCCTAAAAGTGCTAAACCATATCTTTAGTTCCTTAAAGATTATTATTAATGTACCAAACTATACCTTATTAGTAGATATATACCCGAAATGAATCGATCAACTTTGTAACAGTCTTTCTATAAATACTTCACTACCTTCTGGTTCAAAATACGTGGATAGGCACAACATTTAAATTCTGAGCCACAAGAATGATATCTTTTAATTTCTTCCTAAAGGATGCTAAACCATATCTTTAAACCTAAACCTTGATGCATGCAACTATACTATATTAGTAGATATTTATCAGTAATTAAATTAAACACCTTTCAAGTAAATAATTATAATTAATTCACTATCTTGTGGTTCAAAAAGTGTGAATATGCAAATCATTTTGAATTAAGCCACTTTTTGAAACATTGAAGCATGTTAAAAACATTAAAGCATCGAATGTATGTTTGTAAAATTATTACAGATTGGGGACGTTAAAATGAGACTGGAAACATAAGCACATGTTTGAAACACCGAAAACACGTTTGAAACATTGATAACATGATTGAATTAATTTTGAAATATTTGAGACAATGATAACATGTTTGAAACACTGCAGAGGAAATATGCTTGAACCAATAAAACATATTGGAATGACTGATCAAGTTCAGAACACTGAACATTTTTGAAACATGAATGATTATTTGAAAAGTTAAAACTTGTCTGGAATATTGATAAATTGTTTACAATATTAGAAGCATGTTGAATTTAATGTTGAATGAATCAAAATGAATGAAAGAAACATTGAAAACATGTTTGGAACACTGTGAACATGTTTGAAACACTAAGCACATGTTTGAAACACTGAGAACATGTTTGAAACTCTGAGCAAATGTTTTAAACACTGAGAACATGTTTTAAACATTATATACACGTATGGACAATTATGAACATATTTGAAATACAAAAGCATGATCTTAACATGTAAACAATGTTTATAACATTGAAAAAATGTTCGAAACATCTAAATATCTTCGAAACATCTGAATATCTTCGAAACACTAAAATATATGTTTGAAACATCACAACATATTTGAACAATAAAACATGTTTGAAACATTATAACATGTTTGAACGGTAAAACTTGTTTGAAATATTAAAACATGTTTGGAACATTGAAAACTGTTTGAAACATCAAGATATGTTTGTACATAGGAAACCTAATTGTTTGAAACATGAAAAAGAAAGTTTGAAACGTGAAAAAAAGTATGAAACATGAAAACAAAGTTTGAAACACTGAGAAGATGTTTGAAACATTTAGAGAAACACATTTGAAACTATTAATTTTTTTAAATTTCTATTATACGTTCTAACAGATTATCAATTTTATATTATACGTACGCACGTACGTTTTAATAGGACTTCACCAAATATGTATTATTTAATTTTTGATATTCGCGTTGTACATGGATAACGTTGGTATATTTATAG
>CANNZV010000541.1:0-25364 GCA_947561585.1 Caprella mutica
TTTCAAATGTTTCGGGACAGCTCAAAAATATCGAGAAATGGCTTGGAAATTGGCATGCAATGTTCTTTTATAACGTACAACTTATTATAACTATTCCATATGAAGATTCTGAAGTTTGCCCAAAACTCCTATTTTTTAGCCAACCCTATTGTAAAGTCATTGTATGAATGGTACTAAAATATTTATTTACACTGCATTTACATTACATTTGCACTGCATTTACACTGCATTTACATTACATTTGCACTGCATTTACACAGCATTTACATTACATTTGCACTCCATTTACACGCCATTTACATTACATTTACACTGCAGTTACACTGCATTTACACTGCATTTATACTGCAGTTACACTGCATTTACACTGCATTTACACTGCATTAATACTGCATTTACACTGCATTTATACTGCATTTACACTGCATTTACACTGCATTTATACTGCATTTACATTGCATTTACATTGCATTTACATTGCATTTACACTACATTTACACTGCATTTACACTGCATTCACACTGCATTTACACTGTATTTACACTTCATTTACACTGCATTTATACTGCATTTACACTGCATTTACACTGCATTTACACTGCATTCACACTGCATTTACACTGTATTTACACTTCATTTACGCTGCATTTACACTGCATTTACACTGCATTTACACTGTATTCACACTGCATTTATACTGCATTTACATTGCATTTACACTGCATTTACATTGCATTTACACTACATTTACACTGCATTTACACTGCATTCACACTGCATTTACACTGTATTTACACTTCATTTACACTGCATTCACACTGCATTTACACTGCATTCACACTGCATTTACACTGCATTTACACTTCATTTACACTGCATTTACACTGCATTTACACTGCATTTACATTGCATTTACACTACATTTACACTGCATTTACACCGCATTCACACTGCATTTACACTGTATTTACACTTCATTTACACTGCATTCACACTGCATTTACACTGCATTCACACAGCATTTACACTGTTTACACTGTTTACACTTCATTTACACTGCATTTACACTGCATTTACACTGCATTTACACTGCATTTACACTGCATTTACACTGCATTTACACTGCATTTACACTGCATTTACACTGCATTTTCACTGCATTTACACAGCATTTACAATGCATTTACACTGCATTTACACTGCATTTACACTGCATTTACACTGCATTTACACCGCATTTACACTGCATTTACACTGCTTTTACACTGCATTTACACAGCATTCACACTGCATTTACACTGCATTTACACTGCTTTTACACTGCATTTACACTGCATTTACACTGCATTTACACTGCATTTACACTGCATTTACACTGCATTTACACTGCATTTACACTGCATTTACACTTCATTTACACTGCATTTACACTGCATTTACACTGCATTTACATTGCATTTACACTACATTTACACTGCATTTACACCGCATTCACACTGCATTTACACTGTATTTACACTTCATTTACACTGCATTCACACTGCATTTACACTGCATTCACACAGCATTTACACTGTTTACACTGTTTACACTTCATTTACACTGCATTTACACTGCATTTACACTGCATTTACACTGCATTTACACTGCATTTACACTGCATTTACACTGCATTTACACTGCATTTACACTGCATTTTCACTGCATTTACACAGCATTTACACTGCATTTACACTGCATTTACGCTGCATTTACACTGCATTTACACTGCATTTACACTGCATTTACACTGCATTTACACCGCATTTACACTGCATTTACACTGCTTTTACACTGCATTTACACAGCATTCACACTGCATTTACACTGCATTTACACTGCTTTTACACTGCATTTACACTGCATTTACACTGCATTTACACTGCATTTACACTGCATTTACACTGCATTTACACTGCATTTACACTGCATTTACTCTGCATTTACACTGCATTTACATTAACTGGGTTTCAATTCATTCTACTATTTCTAATTAAAATACAATCGAATCTAATTAATAGTACTTTAATAAAATAAAATAGTTTTAAACCCCTTTTAAATCTATTTCCCATATTAATATTCATTTATTGATAATTTCAATTGTTTAAAAAATATATATTAAATAAGTATATAATGTTGCAATACATAATTCAAACAACTATTTGCTTATAAACAAATATAACTAATTAAGCATTTGGAAAAAAGTTTGGAAAAAAGTTTCGACATTTAAACTATTTTAGATAATTGTAAATGATTATAAGAATTGTCACAAAGTAATCCTATTTTAATAATGATACTTATATAT
Source organism: Caprella mutica (assembly GCA_947561585.1). Lineage (NCBI taxonomy): Eukaryota > Metazoa > Arthropoda > Malacostraca > Amphipoda > Caprellidae > Caprella > Caprella mutica. The sequence continues at coordinate 2,345 of CANNZV010000541.1, forward strand.
GATGATTACTATATAAACTGTCTACAGAAGCTAATATATAAATACTGTAGCCATTAATTTAAAATATATATTCTATTCAATAAAAAAATTTAAAATTTATTCTATTCGTTTTTAATGAAAAAATAATGTCCTTTTTAAACTCAAAAAATTGATAAATTTCAAATATATTTTTTTCTTTCTGATAAATAATTTCCGTTTGGTCCAAAGAGTTATTTTCCCAGTGTGAAACTGTAACTGTCACTAAATGCAGGTAAATGGAGCACACCTGACCTAATTAGAGCAAAATAGAGGTGATGGTGACGTCATCACTCTTATGAACAATTACAATTATTATTGCAAATAATAGAATAATGATCACTATATATGATTTTATATTAATAGAGACAAAGTTACGAATTATCGGTCAGTTCCATATCTTCGGTCATATAAGATAAATCGTAATAAATATAAAATAATTACTATTAATAAAAAAAATTCTTATATGAACGAAGATGTGAAACTGACCGATAATTCATAACTTACCCTATATCAAAATATAAAGGTTATTATCTGTTTTTATTTCCTATAAAATAATTTCTAATATAGGTCACCTGTAATTAATATTTAACTGCAGGTAAGGGTTGCCCTAGATAGGGTTGTCCCGGTTTCTTAGTGCATTATTGAGGTAACTGTAGTCCATAAACCGCTACCAATTCTTACCCAGGTATCAACCCTTTACCCAGTTAAATATTAAACCCTACTGTTATACACTGTGGTTAGGAACATTAAAATAATTTGGCTTATTTTTATTCTTGTAGGTTAAAACATTATCATATTGAATTGGGGTTAAAAAATAGGTTAATTTCGTATGAAATTATATGGTTAAATTGAATAAATTCTTCCCATTTTTAAGTTCCGTGCATATAATTTATGAAAATAATTTTACAGTTTTTGAAGATTTAATTTATAAATCATGTTTTTTTTTTTCCTTTTCATATGTTTTTTTTAATGTTATTATATTAGAAAAGAGTCTCTGCATGATGCTAATTTCGCAAATCACAGTTTTCTAATTTTCTACTATTTTCAAATCTTACAAATTTGTCATCGTGTACTCAGACCAATTTTAAAATATCTACAAACATTACAATTACTAAAGTTTTTTTTGGAAATTAGGAAACTGATGAAAAATATTACAGATACACATATCTGTTCAATATTTTGTTCATCTCTCACCATTCTGCTCACCACTCACAATTCTGCTCACCACTCTACTCGCCCTTCTTCTCACCAGTCACCACTCTGCTCACCACTCTACTCACCACTCACCGTACAGCTCACCACTCTACTCACCACTGACCATACAGTTCACCACTCAGCATTCTGCTCACCACTCACTATACAGCTCACCACTCACCATACAGTTCACCACTCACCACTCTACTCACCACTCACCATACAGTTCACCACTCACCACTCTACTCACCACTCACTCGTTACCTCAGTAGTAACGGGTTGTTTCAGTACCTAACCACACAGGTGTGTTGGTATATGTGGCACGTGTGTGGCCAATACCCACATGTGCTTTATTGTCCAACCTACTGACACACTTGGGGATATACTTTCAACACAGGTAAGGCAAGTTACAAATCATTGCGACCGTTACGCAATTTCGTACATTAGTTACTTATAATGTAAATTTACTAGCAGTGTGATATAGAACGTGTCACAGTGGGTGTTTGCTTTAATTGTTTTAACACTTATCTTTAAGACTCTCCCGCGCGAAAAACCGACCCATCCGAAGACAGAGGCTGAAAATAGTGTATGGGACAGAATGGTTCGCTCGTAAAGCAATCATTTTACAGATACAAAATAAGATATTTTTTCTAATTATTGGTGAGGATATGAATTTTCAGGCTATAAGAAGCAATTGCGCTACTTATTTGGTGTACAATTTATGTCATAAATATTCATTTTTGGGTCTGTTTTCACGCGGGTGGATTTCACGAATTCACCAGTGTAACTCTATAAGAATACGTAACTGTACGGGAATACGTAACTGTACGGGAATTCGTAACTGTACGTGAATTCGTAACTGTACGAGAATACGTAACTGTAAGAGAATACGTAACTGTACGAGAATACGTAACTGTACGAGAATACGAAGCAGTATGGGAATACCTAATTGTATGGGAATACGTAACTGTACGAGAATACGTAACTGTACGGGAATACGTAACTGAAAGGTAAATAAAGTACATTTTTGGAATCTTCTAAACTGAAATATTTAATTATTTTTATAATTAATATTAACTAATATGTTCCAATTTCCCAATCAAAATTAACCCTTTAATGACGAGATAAAACTTCAGGTCTCCAATTTTGATGCAACCTCTTGTGAGTTATCCTTAAGAGGTTAAAAGCATAGATAAATAGTTCGTATGTTCATTCACAGCTTAGTTGATGAATAAATGGTTGATAATAAAGAGTTAAGATTGACGAAACTAAACTTTAAATTAGTGTTTTTCAACAACTACCGAAGGTACAGTTTTCATTTTGGTATCATTTTGTTTATTGAACATTTTTCCATCCACAGTTGAATTTTCATAAAGATTTACCCATTTTTGTGAATGTTATATCGACTTTATTGATGGGTGGCTAAAATGGCTTTGCGCAAATGGTCAGAAAACAGACGATGAAGTAAGTTCAAAACTATACACATATTTATTAGACAACAACCCCATTAATAAAATAGATTTTTTCCAGGTTTTAAAAACATTCAAATGAAATTTTCTTTTATAAAGTATTAACAATCTGGAGAAATGTGATTATGAACAAGAAGGAAGACACAAACTAAAATTTAACAAAGTTCGTTTAGGTCGCAGATCTTTCTGTCCTTTTGCGACCTTACCGACCCTTGTTTAAATTTTAGTTTGTGCTTTTCTTTTTCATTCTTAATCACATTTCTCCAAATTGTTCCTATTTTATGGGAGGAAAAGTTATTTGAATGCTTTTAAAACCTGGAAATAATCTACTGTATTAATGGAGTGCATGGTTGTCTATTTTCTTAAATAGATATTTTTGATGATTGAACTTTTCTGACCATTTGCACAAAGCCAATTTAGCCATCCTTCAATAAAATCGATATAACATTCACAAAAATGAATTAAACTTGATGGAAATTTAACTGTGAATGGAAAAATGTTCAATAAACAAAATGATACCAGAAAGAAAACTGTACCTTCAGTAGTTGTTGAAATATACTAATTTAAAGTTACGCTTCGTTTTTTTTTTGGGGGGGGCACGTACCCTGTAGGTAACATTCAATTTATATTATTATTTTTGGTTTATAAAAACAAAAAAAATAAAATTGCATATAATATTCATATGAAATGGAGAAATGTAAAGAAACTAATTCGTTCACATTAATGGAATTTGAATTGGTATTTATTTCTATATTTTATTTTTCTAAATCAAACAATTGAAGCTTTTTAATATTTATTTATTTTTATCTATAAGAATGAATACTGTAAATAGAAATTGAAAACTATAGAATAAAGTCTTAATTACCATTATGAATTAAATATCAGATGAACATTTATTATTATTAAGAAGTCGCATTAAAGTATGAGCATCAAAATATATTCATTGTTGATACAACACTCGTTACTATAAGTTGGTATCCATGATACCTGCAGGTATCATGTATACTTCCACATTATTATTAACATATTATAATGATAATATTTTACCCAGGCAAGATGGATTTATCCTGGGATTTTAAGATAATATCCCAGGAATAAATCTTTCTTGCCTGGGATACTTCCTTAATATCCCAGGAATAAATGTTTCTTGCCTGGGATATTCCCTTAATATCCCAGGAATAAAAATTTCTTGCCTGGGATATTGCGTGATTTCAAATATAAACCTATATAAATTTCACTGGTATTTCCCTAGTTTTCAATTTCAATATACTCTCCAAAGTATCGAAAGTTATTTTTTTGAGGGAAATACCAAATTACCAATATAGGTAACTAGTACACCTCAGAATAATAAATCTATGCGACCTATATATTCCATTTCAATGAAATCGAATCCGCTATAAAACGGAAAACTTCCGAAAAAAACAACATCTCGTAAAATCAACCAAAATATTCAGGTATATCATCTAAGAACGGTGTGTTAAATTTTCTTTTTGTCGGTTTACAGTTTCACTTATGAACTTCTTATTGGGCTACGGTATGTGGTTAACCGTTCTCACTTTTTAACTTACTTTCTACTACCTAAACTGGGTTAACTACAACAGTACAGACAATTTACCTACCTTAGCTACTTGACGTCATCAAACCAACACACTAGTATCCAAAATGTGTGAAAGAATGTTTTAAAACCATTTAGTTATTGTTTTCAATTGAGAAAAAGGATAGATTTAATATTTGAATTCGCCATACCGTTTGATAAAAGTTTTTGGTGTGTTGCTGTGATGACGTCATGAACACAAAAAGCCTACATTGTTTCTACATTCGAAACTGTATTATGGGTATAAAAAATATTAACAAAAACCTATATTAGTTTAAACAGTAAATACCTATTTAATACAAGTAATAGAGAATACCCATGCAATAGCAATATTTAGGTATATAAAGTTTACGAATTTCAATTTGTTAGTTTCACTTTAGTTTACCCAATGAGTATATCAGGAGGCAACCACAAAAGTGAATGTGGCAATAAGTAGGCCAATAAGTAGGCCAAAAGGCAGGCCACTAGGTTCCGTTTGGGAGTAACTGTGTCCATTATTAGATCACTGTTACATATTTATGTTTTTACATAGGGTTTTTATTCAAATTCTATTATCCTGTCTAGCACTGTGTGGGAATAATGCTTTGCATTAATATATCTGTGGGAAAATTAAGTGGGTGACTGATCTATATTTACAGTCAAAGAAAAGTGTAATGATTTTAAAACAGTTCACTAATTTCACATTTTCAAACACATACTTTAGTAATTGTAATGCTTGTAGATATTTTATAATTGGTCTGGGTACACGATGACAAATTGGTAAGATGACAAAAGTGTGATTTAATAATATTAACATCTTGCAGAGACTCTTTTCTCTGATAGTACTTTCAGTAATTCTAGTGGACCCGTGCCGTCAAAATATCAGTATTTTTACCGTATCATTTTTATGTTCACTGATGGTAGTTCAATTTGTGTAATAATTATTATCCCTCACTTCGCTTTTACTCCAATATTTTAAACTGAATAAAATAAAATTTAATTATTGAAACCATTTATTGAACTGATATCAGAATAATTTCCTATCCAAGCTATCAGATGCTTGCCAAGCGTACTATTAGATTTAGTGTGACGGACAGACAGACAGAATTTGCCAATAGAGGAATAATTTTGAATTTGCAATCCAAATGATAATGATTAATTAAAAATAATTTAAAATGTAGTTTGAATTTAGAATCTACGATGTTTTTTTTTTCATTGGTGGACGACTCAGAAAAGGCATATGATTTTATTTTACATACGTTAAAATCTAATGAAAATATTTAAATTTTATATGAGTCTTAATAAAAATTTGTAAAAAAAGAAAAGCGTGAAAATATACCTTGCCAAAATGCAAAGAAAATTGTAAATTTCAGCAAGACGATTAGTGATTATAATTAATATTTCGATTAGTGATTATAATTATTATTCCAATTAGTGATTACAATTATTATTCCAATTAGTGATTACAATTATTATTTCGATTAGTGACTATAATTAATATTTCGATTAGTGATTATAATTATTATTCCAATTAGTGATTACAATTATTATTCCAATTAGTGATTACAATTATTATTTCGATTAGTGACTATAATTAATATTTCGATTAGTGATTATAATTATTATTCCAATTAGTGATTATAATTATTCCGATTAATGATTATAATTATTATTTCGATTAGTGATTATAATTATTATTTCGATTAGTGACTATAATTATTATTAGGATTAGTGATTATAATTATTCCGATTAATGATTATAATTATTATTTCGATTAGTGATTATAATTATTATTTCGATTAGTGACTATAATTATTATTTCGATTAGTGATTATAAGTATTATTCCAATTAGTGATTACAATTATTATTCCAATTAGTGATTACAATTATTATTTCGATTAGTGATTATAATTATTATTTCGATCGGTGATTATAATTATTATTTCGATTAGTGATTATAGTTATTATTTCGATTAGTGATTATAATTATTATTTCGATTAGTGATTATAGTTATTATTTCGATTAGTGATTATAATTATTATTTCGATTAGTGATTATAATTATTATTTCGATTAGTGATTACAATTATTATTCCAATTAGTGATTACAATTATTATTCCAATTAGTGATTATAATTATTCCGATTAATGATTATAATTATTATTTCGATTAGTGACTATAATTATTATTTCGATTAGTGATTACAATTATTATTCCAATTAGTGATTACAATTATTATTCCAATTAGTGATTACAATTATTATTTCGATTAGTGATTATAAGTATTATTTCGATTAGTGACTATAATTATTATTTCGATTAGTGATTACAATTATTATTCCAATTAGTGATTACAATTATTATTCCAATTAGTGATTACAATTATTATTTCGATTAGTGATTATAAGTATTATTTCGATTAGTGATTATAATTATTATTTCGATTAGTGATTATAATTATTATTTCGATTAGTGATTATAATTATTATATCGATTAGTGATTATAATTATTATTTCGATTAGTGACTATAATTATTATTTCGATTGGTGATTATAATTATTATTTCGATTAGTGATTATAATTATTATTTCGATTAGTGACTATAATTATTATTTCGATTATTGATTATAATTATTATTTCGATTAGTGATTATAATTATTATTTCGATTAGTGATTATAATTATTATTTCGATCGGTGATTATAATTATTATTTCGATTAGTGATTATAGTTATTATTTCGATTAGTGATTATAAGTATTATTTCGATTAGTGATTATAATTATTATTTCGATTAGTGATTATAATTATTATTTCGATTAGTGATTATAAGTATTATTTCGATTAGTGATTATAATTATTATTTCGATTAGTGATTATAATTATTATTTCGATTAGTGATTATAACACTGGGCTTCGTTTAATAATTTTTTTATAACTGATTCTTATTGTATTTTGCGGCTGATTGCAAAAATGGTATTTTTTTTGCCAAATCAGGTCACATTTTTACTATATAGAAATTGGAGAAAGACTAGAAAATCAAAAAATACGATGGCACTATATTTGTACAAATACACTAATAAAAGTATTGAGAATACGTAGGGAAAAATGTGCGTGTAGCAAAAAGACAAAACAAAGTGTGTTGGCACATGTTTACTCTGTATTAACACATGTAACTATAACTTTTTAAAATGCTATAGTACAAAATCCTGACAAGATTGAGTAGATTTGAAAGCATTTCTGGAATCAGCATGGGATATAATAACCAAACATTTACAAGCATTGCCTTTAAATTTCTTTATTCAATTTAACGTTTTATAAAGTAATCGACGACAAGGACATCATCTACTACGATAAATTATCCAACCAAACATCCAAACGTAATGTACAAACATTTAAAACATTCAAATTGTTGTGTTTAGCGTCAAGCGGATCCCGACAATAATTTGGACGGTGCATATGTTTGAAATAATAACATTAATATTTTAAAAATAACATATGATGATTAATTTATTTAATTAAAAAATTCCAGGTATTGACTTATCAAATAAAATATATTGGTTCTATTTCTAATTGTAATATCAATCAAATTAATTACCAACTCAGCCTAAAATACGATTATTACTTTCAATTAGTCGTTAATTTTTAAATTAGTTATCATCTAATTGTGCTATTGTCAGTTATCAAATAATTGATATCATTGATAACAGAAAAATCAGAATAATAGAAAAATATATAAAAATAAAAAATCTGGATAATAATATAAAAAATCTGGATAATTTTATATATTATATTTTTTTTATACTTTGACGGATTATACACTAGTCATGTAATAAATCACTTGATATATATCCATCCTTTCTATATTACAATTTAACTTCCATCCTATTTAACATTTTTCCAGCAATTAGTGTGAGTCAGTGAATGGCTTTTGCTAATCCTACCCTGGCCATTGTCTCTACAATAATAAAGGCATAGTGTTGCCGTCTAATGGCTTTGTAGTGTGCCATGGCCAGCCAATTTACTACTGCCCATCGGTCGTAATGAGCTGTAGAATGCTTTTACTGTTATATCCGTAAATTAGGTGTAGTAGAGAGGGTAAGTTCGAATCATCGACTGTTATACGTTTTCGATCATTTGATGTATTAACTCGTTATTTTAATTGGTATCCATGATACCTTCAAGTATCAGGGATACCAATTGAAATAAAAGTTAAATAATTATTATATATTTTTTTCGAATATTGATTGATCCGTTAACTGTATACCCTACAAAATTTCTTTAAGTCAATAACTAACACATGTATTACATATGATATTTAAATAAATATTATTAATCATTTCTTTTAATCATAATAATTATTATGTTAATACTATGAATAACATAACCATGCAACGAAGGAATATCCATAACACAGCATATACAGCATATGCAGCATATACAGCATATACAGTATACACCCTCCCTATACCATGTTCCATTTGGTGACAATAAGCGTGTGCCATTGTACATACAATGTGTGACATATTCCGTACAATAGGATGAGCGTGTTCATTGCCCATCATTGTAGATAAGGCAACAATGCCTCTAGAAGAGCTAAACCTTATCATGTGGAAAAAAGTTCTAGGAGGTCACAGATTTTGATGACCATTTCAGTAATGTAAATTATATTATGAATAATATAGATCATTATTGTATGTATATCGGATGATATTGTTTTTATATTGAGGAATTAAGGATGAAATTGAGCCTATTGTATAATTAAAATGAACTCTAATGATAACTATAAATAGGAGAGTTATGGTATCCTAGATACGATAAGAGCTATAGTATCCTAGATACGATAAGAGATATAGTATCCTAGATTCGATCAGAGTTAAAGAATCCTAGATACGATAAGAGCTATAGTATCCTAGATACAATAAGAGCTATAGTATCCTAGATACAATAAGAGCTATAGTATCCTAGATACGATAAGAGATATAGTATCCTAGATTCAATCAGAGTTAAAGAATCCTAGATACAATAAGAGCTATAGTATCCTAGATACAATAAGAGCTATAGTATCCTAGATACAATAAGAGCTATAGTATCCTAGATACAATAAGAGCTATAGTATCCTAGATACAACAAGAGCTATAGTATCCTAGATACAATAAGAGCTATAGTATCCTAGATACAATAAGAGCTATAGTATCCTAGATACGATAATAGCTATAGTATCCTAGATACAATAAGAGCTATAGTATCCTAGATACAATAAGAGCTATAGTATCCTAGATACAATAAGAGCTATAGTATCCTAGATACGATAAGAGTTATAGTATCCTAGATACAATAAGAGCTATAGTATCCTAGATACAATAAGAGCTATAGTATCCTAGATACAATAAGAGCTATAGTATTATAGATACAATAAGAGCTATAGTATCCTAGATACAATAAGAGCTATAGTATTATAGATACAATAAGAGCTATAGCATCCTAGATACAATAAGAGCTATAGTATCCTAGATACGATAAGAGCTATAGTATCCTAGATACAATAAGAGCTATAGTATCCTAGATACAATAAGAGCTATAGTATCCTAGTTACGATAAGAGCTATAGTATCCTAGATACAATAATAGCTATAGTATCCTAGATGAAATAAGAGCTATAGTATCCTAGATACAATAAGAGCTATAGTATTATAGATACAATAAGAGCTATAGTATTATAGATACAATAAGAGCTATAGTATCCTAGATACAATAAGAGCTATAGTATCCTAGATACGATAAGAGATATAGTATCCTAGATACAATAAGAGCTATAGTATCCTAGATACGATAAGAGATATAGTATCCTAGATACAATAAGAGCAATAGTATAAGAGCAATAGTATCCTAGATACAATAAGAGCTATAGTATCCTAGATACAATAAGAGCTATAGTATCCTAGATACGATAAGAGATATAGTATCCTAGATACAATAAGAGCAATAGTATAAGAGCAATAGTATCCTAGATACAATAAGAGCAATAGTATCCTAGATACAATAAGAGCTATAAATAATAATTATTACCAGTCAGAATATTTTTTCGGTGCCAAAAATAAAATGAAACAAAATTTATTGAGAAAATGGATTATAGAGGTACAAATGTTTGAAAAGTAAAAGGCAGTCAAATTGACTGGTTGGTAGAGAGTGGGTCAAAGTGACTGGTTGGTATAGAGTTGGACAAATTGACTGGTTGGTATAGAGCGGGTCAAAGTGACTAGTTGGTATAGAGTGGGTCAAAGTGACTGGTTGGTATAGAGTGGGTCAAAGTGACTGGTTGGTATAGAGTGGGTCAAAGTGACTGGTTGGTATAGAGTAGGTCAAATTACTGGTTGGTATAAAGTTAGTCAGAGTGACTGGTTGGTATAGAGTTGGACAAATTGACTGGTTGGTATAGAGCGGGTCAAAGTGACTAGTTGGTATAGAGTGGGTCAAATTGACTGGTTGGTATAGAGTGGGTCAAAGTGACTGGTTGGTATAGAGTGGGTCAAAGTGACTGGTTGGTATAGAGTAGGTCAAATTACTGGTTGGTATAAAGTGGGTCAAAGTGACTGGTTGGTATAGAGTAGGTCAAATTACTGGTTGGTATAGAGTTAGTCAGAGTGACTGGTTGGTATAGAGTTGGGCAAATTGACTGGTTGGTATAGAGCGGGTCAAAGTGACTAGTTGGTATAGAGTGGGTCAAAGTGACTGGTTGGTATAGAGTAGGTCAAATTACTGGTTGGTATAGAGTTAGTCAGAGTGACTGGTTGGTATAGAGTTGGACAAATTGACTGGTTGGTATAGAGCGGGTCAAAGTGACTGGTTGGTAGAGAGTGGGTCAAAGTGACTGGTAGGTACATAGAGTGGGTCAAAGTGACTGGTAGGTACATAGAGTGGGTCAAAGTGACTGGTTTATAGCTCTAGTGATAGCATAGCCTCCCTAGTACGTATGACATCGTCACGGTGATACTAACTGTGAAATAGCTTTGCCAATCATCAGACAGTCAATCTACAATGCCTTTAGTAACGGTATAATGTAACGAGGGGTATGCCAACCATATACAGATTATATTAATGTTAATATATATATTTATGATTAAGAAAAGGTTTTCTTGAATTATTAGGGTAAGTTACGAATTATCGGTCAGTACTACATCTTCGGACATGTAAGAAAAAACAATATAAAAATTATTATTATTACACAGTGCTATCTAATAATAATAATTTTTTATTGTTTTTTCTTATACGTCCGAAGATGTAGTACTGACCGATAATTCGGAACTTGCACTAGGTTTCATCTCAAATTTAAATCTCTATAAGAAATCACTATGAATTTTAGAGTTAATTTATACCATCCTGTATATTAAGTATCTGAAATAAATGTAATGAATTGGAAAACTTATAGCAAGTATATAAACAATACTATACTTGCTATACTTAATTTTTATAACGATAATAAGAAAAAAAACATATAACATCAATCAAATAGTTATATAAATAAGTTAGTTTGAATTTAATGAGTTACCTTTTTGTTTGAAAAATCGAGAATTTTTAAGATATTTTTTAATATATACGTAAAGAAACTATAAGCAAAAATTCTAAAAGAAAAGAATCACAATTGTGTTTAACTAAAGTAAGAGTACAAATGTGTTCTAATATATGAAAGAGTTTATTCGATCGTTCAAAGGAATTATAAATTAAGCTCAAGTAAAATAGATCACTTGATTGCAGACAATAATGTAGACTTAGGGTACAAAAGGTTGATTAAATATACATTATAATGAATACAGTTAATATTATAAACATACTTTAATTAATAAGAAAGGTTAGGTAAATTCAGTTAATAATTCAAACTAGTTTTCTAGCACGTCAGTCCACATCTGCGTCACACCCTCCCTATGGAATAAAGTGACACCAAATTATCACATCAGTCACCCAAAAGATCCTTTTTTACGAAACCCTTATCCATCTTTATCTGCAGACAATTGGCTGTCATTTATTTATTTAATACACGTCCTAAGCCTCTAATCTGACCCAGCCAATTGGCCCAATATGCTCTACCAGCCACTATCCATTATCTAACCCTCGGAAATATTCACAAACTACCTTATTCCTACCTAAGTAACCCCCATTCACCATGGCGAACACTCAATCGGGTGCACCAGGTCACAGCTGTTAGCACTGCATAAAAATTTGTCAATTAATTCTCCGTTTATATTGGAGAATGATTATCAATCTTGAGTTCGATCCCGAGAGAGTCGTTCTAGGAATCCGGAGGGTGTCGATCGATCCTATAGCAGCCTTTCTTTTTAACGCTATGTCTTTTCATTATTGGGATTAGAAGAAATAGATCTATTAAATCATCAGCAGAGGGAGTTATGCTATGTATACCAAATCATAAAAGCTTTTTCTAAATATATTTTAAAAACAATTTTTTTTGTTAAAGGTCCCCTCCACTCTTGCTTTTTTTATTTCTTTAATCATTTGTACTAACTTACTAAGGTTACTGATTATAAAACTGCAAACCAATTTCAAATTGTTCTATATTTAGTATATTATGTAATTTAAGTAATTCTTGTGGATTTTTCTTCTATCCTCTGAATTTCAAGCGAAGAAAAAGAAAGTGGTTCGTCCGCCAAATTCAAACAATAACAAAGCTGATAGATATATCATAAATGGCTACCTAGACCGTTACCTAAATACCATTACTCTAAAAAAAATTAGGTACCCAAAAGTATACATAAATACCTAATTACCATTAAATTACGAAAATATGAGATAAAATTCGTCCCCCTTTCATGAATAAAAAAATCTGAAAAAAAAGAAACAGTCAAAATGATATCAACCGTTAAAACACACGCTATTTACTAAATAAAGTATTCAATCGAAAATAAAGGTTACCTATTGAAATTTTAAAATTACAGGCATTTGACGTCTCAGACTTGCATCTACAGGCATATCCCACTCTTATTACGTCGTAGACTTGCAACTAGAGGCATACCTGGCTATTATTACGTCTCAGACTTGCAACAATCGAATAAGTGTGGGAGATGTCTCGCTTCTATTCCTCCTGGTATAGAAAATATTTTAGGAGTAACTTTGGTTACTTGGTTTGTTGTTTTCAATTAAGCTGTTTTCGAAGTCATTTATGCATGTGGGATAGATGAAAAACTATGGTTAATAACTTATATTTTAGTATTGGGATCAAATTCAATTCCACGGGGATCAAATTTTATTTCATTTGAAGGAAGGAACACTCACCATTAATAGGGGAAAATAGGAAGACTCACTATTAATAGGGGAAAATAGGAAGACACTCTATTAATAGGGGAAAATAGGAAGACACACTATTAATGGGTAAAAATAGGAAGACTCACTGTTAATAGGGGAAAATAGGAAGACACTCTATTAATAGGGGAAAATAGGAAGACACACTATTAATGGGTAAAAATAGGAAGACTCACTGTTAATAGGGGAAAATAGGAAGACACTCTATTAATAGGGGAAAATAGGAAGACTCACTATTAATAGGGGAAAATAGGAAGACACTCTATTAATAGGGGAAAATAGGAAGACACACTATTAATGGGTAAAAATAGGAAGACTCACTGTTAATAGGGGAAAATAGGAAGACACTCTATTAATAGGGGAAAATAGGAAGACACACTATTAATGGGTAAAAATAGGAAGACTCACTGTTAATAGGGGAAAATAGGAAGACACTCTATTAATAGGGGAAAATAGGAAGACACTCTATTAATAGGGGAAAATAGGAAGACACACTATTAATGGGTAAAAATAGGAAGACTCACTGTTAATAGGGGAAAATAGGAAGACACACTATTAATGGGTAAAAATAGGAAGACTCACTGTTAATAGGGGAAAATAGGAAGACACTCTATTAATAGGGGAAAATAGGAAGACACACTATTAATGGGTAAAAATAGGAAGACTCACTGTTAATAGGGGAAAATAGGAAGACACTCTATTAATAGGGGAAAATAGGAAGACACTCTATTAATAGGGGAAAATAGGAAGACACACTATTAATGGGTAAAAATAGGAAGACTCACTGTTAATAGGGGAAAATAGGAAGACACTCTATTAATAGGGGAAAATAGGAAGACACTCTATTAATAGGGGAAAATAGGAAGACACTCTATTAATAGGGGAAAATAGGAAGACTCACTGTTAATAGGGGAAATAGGAAGACTCACTATTAATAGGGGAAAATAGGAAGACACTCTATTAATAGGGGAAAATAGGAAGACACACTATTAATGGGTAAAAATAGGAAGACTCACTGTTAATAGGGGAAAATAGGAAGACACTCTATTAATAGGGGAAAATAGGAAGACACAAATAGGAAGACTCACTATTAATGGGTAAAAATAGGAAGACTCACTGTTAATTGGGGAAAATATTAATAGGGGAAAATAGGAAGACTCACTATTAATAGGGGAAATAGGAAGACTCACTGTTAATTGGGGAAAATAGGAAGACTCACTGTTAATTGGGGAAAATAGGAAGACTCACTGTTAATAGGGGAAATAGGAAGACTCACTATTAATAGGGGAAATAGGAAGACTCACTATTAATAGGGGAAATAGGAAGACTCACTGTTAATAGGGGAAAATAGGAAGACTCACTATTAATAGGTAAAAATAGGAAGACTCACTATTAATAGGGGGAAATAGGAAGACTCACTGTTAATAGGGGAAATAGGAAGACTCACTGTTAATAGGGGAAATAGGAAGACTCACTATTAATAGGGGAAATAGGAAGACTCACTGTTAATAGGGGAAAATAGGAAGACACTCTATTAATAGGTAAAAATAGGAAGACTCACTATTAATAGGGGGAAATAGGAAGACTCACTGTTAATTGGGGAAAATAGGAAGACTCACTGTTAATTGGGGAAAATAGGAAGACTCACTATTAATAGGGGAAATAGGATGACACACTATTAATAGGGGAAATCGGAAGACTCACTGTTAATTGGGGAAAATAGGAAGACTCACTATTAATAGGGGAAATAGGATGACACACTATTAATAGGGGAAATCGGAAGACTCACTGTTAATAGGGGAAATAGGAAGACTCACTGTTAATAGGGGAAATAGGAAGACTCACTGTTAATAAGGGAAAATAGGAAGGCTCACTGTTAATAGGGGAAATAGGAAGACTCACTGTTAATTGGGGAAAATAGGAAGACTCACTGTTAATAGGGGAAATAGGAAGACTCACTGTTAATAGGGGAAATAGGAAGACTCACTGTTAATAAGGGAAAATAGGAAGGCTCACCAATAATAGAGTAAATTAGACTTCCACACTAATAATAGGGTAAGCTTACTCACTATTAATAGGGTAAAATGGCAGACTATTGATAGAGAAGGCTGGCAGACTATTAATAGGGTAAAATGGCAGACTATTAATAGGGCTAAATAATGAGGTTTAAAAGGCCAAAGCCCCTATCGTTTCTCCCCTACTTACAGACTGATAATTGGCTAATGTATAATAGATAGACCCAGCCAATATTTCTCCCCTCAGATGCCTAATACTCCCCTCTGATTGGTTGAAGAGATCTGAGGGTGCAGCCAATAGCAAGCCTCAGAAAGACTCCCCTTATTCCCTCCATCAACCAATGGCAAGGCTGGATTTAATTGGAGACTGACCAATGGAGAGGCTTGCAAAGTTCTTATCACGAGAGAATTTCTGTGCTTATCTTAATGAAGATAAAGACTCAATGGACAGATTTGATGGCACAGCTTTTATTGCACTACTCTACTAGATAAACACACTGTACATACAACAAATAAATAAAATGATGACCATTACCTACTCTACACTGTACATACAACAAATAAATAAAATGATGACCATTACCTACTCTACACTGTACATACAACAAATAAATAAAATGATGACCATTATATAAAACTTCTTATAATCATTGATTATAAACTTCTTATAATCAATGATTATAAACTTCTTATAATCAATGATTATAAACTTCTTATAATCATTGACTATAACCTTCTTATAATCATGTGGTAAAACGAATTCCCTCTCCAGTGCGACATTGGTAATAAAATAATAAACTTATTAATCATTCCAATTATTGCTATAAAATAGGAATGGCATTCCAAGATTCCATATTATTTATTAATCACTTCCGATATGAGGAATGTGTGGTAATTATCATTTACATTATTTAGTATGTACTGTTATACATATTGGTACAGTAAGGGAAACAATTAGGTTATTAAATAAAATATTTGGATGAAAAAATACATAGTGAGAGAAATAAAATATAACAATTTATATAATGAAATAAAATTTAAAAATTCTACAAGTGATAATTTTAGATTATATAAATTTTCAACTAATGGTACAATTTATCTATTATATGTCAATGATATCAATATATATATTTTATATCTATTGTCAATTTTAAATGTAATTATTTCAATGTTATAAAATACTAGTGTACGCATGCCGTCAAAAAATATGTTCACTGATGGTAGTTCAATTTGAGAAATAATTATTATCCCTGACTTCGCTTTTACTCAAATATTTTAAACTGAATAAAATTTGATTTAATTTAGTTATTGAAACCATTTAATGAACTGATATCAGAATAATTTAGTGTGACGGACAGACAGACACAAACCATTTATTGAACTGATATCAGAATAATTTAGCGTGACGGACAGACAGACACAAACCATTTATTGAACTGATATCAGAATAATTTCCTATCCATGCTATCAGCTGCTTGGCAAGCGTATTATTAGGTTAGTGTGACGGACAAACAGAAACATATCTTATTATAGTATAGATTGCATGATACTAAATATTTTAAACTTATTTTTATGTACATATCGAGTACATGTGCCTGATTTAATTTCATAATTATTATTGAAGGCAAAATTATTCAAAAAAAATTTTAAATCTTGTTTTCATTTTGAATTATATTCCGTATATATAGTTACAAAATTATATATATAGTATAAGAATTAATGAAATATCGGTTTAAAGATAATTAAAGTATTTAAGAGAATGAAGGTATGTATAATAAAACAGTTTAAGTATAATAAAATGAAATCAGTAAAGTTTAAATTTACATAAGTGAGTTGTAGTATAAAAGTATATACACAGGGTAATTCATTAACTTCTGACCCTTTTTATTTGTTAGTAGAATGAATATTATATAGCAAACTTAGAGTATTGGAAGAAAATTCATTAGAAAGAGAGCATTTGAGAGTTTTTTCTCCATATGGCTATTTGAATTAGATCTTCTAAATGATAGTCACAATTTGCTAGACAAAGTCGCACACTTTATACGGTCTGTCTCGTCGGTGTGCAGACTAACCTTACGTCGAAAAATATTTCGTCGACAGGAGGTTACGCAGATTTTCAAACACTCGACATAGATGGCTGTAATGTAGTTTGTTGTATCCGCTAGTTTGTTGTACTGCACACTTCATACCCTAAATCCATAAGTGAAAGTTATAAAGCAAAACAATATAGAGGAACTGACAAATATCGATGAGGAATCTAATACTATCGCATAAAATTATAAAGATTGTGACAGGAAGAAGGTGATATTTTCTAGTAAATTCTGGCTTTCATTCAGAAGCTATAATTTAAATAACCAAATAAAGAAAGAAACTCCCAAATGCTTTCTTTTCAATAAATTTCATCTCAATTCTCTTTAATTGTTTATATTAACAAATGAAAGGGTTAGATGTTCATGAAGCACCCTGTAGAATGGCTACCTTTCCTATAAGTCATAGAAAGTGTTTAATTTTAGTCATTATTACAGTGAAGTGCTTCTCTACTTAATTAGCCACTTAGAACACCTTTAATTGAGTATATTATAGTGACATTTTTTAGTGATATACAGTAGCATATCATAGTGATGAAGACTCTAAGAGTTGACATACGTTAGGAAATAAAGATCAAGTTAATACACAGTATGGTTCTAGGACAACTCACCACCGGACAATTCAACGTGATAAATTTGATAATTAATTTACATCACGCATTTTATATTCATAATACTTTTTCATATATAAATGATGTATATGGCGGTAAAACATAAATCACACGGCAAATTGTCCTAGAGGCGAGTTGTCCTAGCGGCGAGTTGTCCCTACGGCGAATCGTCCGCGGCGAGTTGTCCGGTCACTACACAGTATATATAGCCGATAGGACACAGTAGCCGATAACAAGCTACAAAAAATCCTTCATTTAAAAAGATTTATACTCAACAAAAATATCCTTATTGTCAACTTTGAAAATGTAGTTAGGATTCATTTGTTACAGATATCGGAATATCATATAAAAAACTTAAATATATGTTCATGTTGAGATTGTAATACCTAGTTAGCCACTACCCGTTACACTGAAAAGAAAGTTCCTAGCCACTACACGGTAAACTGAAAAGATCCTTTGATCCTAGCCACTACACGGTACACTGAAAAGATCCTTCCTAGCCACTACACGGTACACTGAAAAGATCCTTCCTAGCCACTACACGGTACACTGAAAAGATCCTTCCTAGCCACTACACGGTACACTGAAAAGATCCTTCTTATCCACTACACGGTACACTGTAAAGATCCTTCCTAGCCACTACACGGTACACTGAAAAGATCCTTCTTATCCACTACACGGTACACTGTAAAGATCCTTCCTAGCCACTTCCTATCTAAAACTGAACATTTTATTGTAACTTGATATCGACTATTGTGTATTTACAATAAATTAACTTCATAATAGTTAGAAAATAATTGGGATACGATCATTTTTAATTAAATTAAAGGCATGTGAAATTTATTAAGATTATTTAAATGCTATCACACAAAGAAATAAATATATAATTATATTATTGTAGATCGTATTTTATCGTAAAATATGATAATATCAAATGAATTATACGATAAACAATAAATGTTTTAAATTTAAAATAGATTACAATTGAATATTATTCGAAATATTTATCACATAATTGTTATAAATTGTTGACAGCATTTCATTTCAACTAAAGATAATCACGAACAAAAAATCTGGTGACGGAACGTCCTGGTAACGAAACGTCTTGTAACCAACCGTCCGGATACGAAACCTCCAGGTACCTAACCGTCCGGTAACGTAACGTCCCATAACGAAACGCCCAGTAACGAAACGCCCGGTAACGAAACCTCCGGTCACCATCAGTGCCTACGTTTACCGCATACAATTTCTGCCTGGGTACTGTTAGAAGCTTGGTACATTATGTGTTGGCTAACATTTCAAAACAAAACAATGAGTTGGGGTGGAAAAAAAGAATGAGATTAACGAACCAAAGACTTAATCACCCACTTACACACACCTAACATGTTATAAACAAGATGAGAACTTGATGTCTGTCTAAGTAGTTGAACTATGCTATTTAAATACAATTAGTATAGATTATTAGAAAATAATAAAACTTTATTAAGGCAATTTAAGAAAAAAAATCATTACTATATATAGGTTTAAACTTGTATTACTACTATTGCTTTAATTTACAAAAATAAAAATGGTACTAGATAAGTGAAATCTCCTACACTCACCACAAGATGAGAGAAATCTCCTGCACTCACCACAAGATGAGAGAAATCTCCTTCACTCACCCCTACTCTCACTCTCACATCCGGTGTATCAGCTGCTTGGTCAGTGTTGAACATTATCCCTTTTAATTACTCTCTATGTCCTAAAGCCTATTTCAAACATGGCGTTTTTTTTCCTCTCGCATCAACAAAATTGCAGCATGAAAAACCGCTCAATCTAAACCGATATACAATACACATACGCTTATTCAGCCATAGCGTCTTTTCATGCAGCATTTTTTTGCTGCGGCATGAAAAGACGCCCATGTGAAAGGGGACATATTATAGGTTCCCTTTGAAGTGATGTATTTTGCACATTTTTTGAAATATTTTCATTAAACGATCGGAATTGATGTTAAAAAGTACGATAAATGATAAAAAAGGATAAAAAAAAGTACGATAAATGACAAAAAAGGATAAAAAAAGTACGATAAATGACAAAAAAGGATAAAAAAGTACGATAAATGATAAAAAAGGATAAAAAGTACGATAAATGATAAAAAAGGATAAAAAAAAGTACGATAAATGACAAAAAAGGATAAAAAAGTACGATAAATGACAAAAAAGGATAAAAAGTACGATAAATGATAAAAAAGGATAAAAAAGTACGATAAATGACAAAAAAGGATAAAAAAGTACGATAAATGACAAAAAAGGATGAAAAAGTACGATAAATGACAAAAAAGGATAAAAAGTACGATAAGTGATAAAAAAGGATAAAAAAGTACGATAAATAACAAAAAAGGATAAAAAAAGTACGATAAATGACAAAAAAGGATAAAAAAGTACGATAAATGACTAAAAAGGATAAAAAGTACGATAAATGACAAAAAAAGAAAAAAAAGTACGATAAATGATAAAAATGATAAAAAAGTACGATAAATGATAAAAATGATAAAAAAGTACGATAAAATAGTCGATGAAAATTCAAACGCTATTTATCGTAAATTTAAAACCTTTATCGTTTTTCGTTTAAATATTTCGACCAAAAAAATCCGACAATAATTTCTTAAATTTGATATATTTTACGACAAAATTCTATCAAAATTTACTGTAATAGACAATAATTATTCGAAAGAGAAATACCGTCTACCTGAAGTTAAAGTTATGGTGGGCCCATCGAAGATTAACATGGACCCCAACTTAATCTTCTACTGCCCCACCATAATTTCTCCTCTAGGTTCTACTATTATAATTGATTTAATGAATAAATTACATCATAACTTGAATTAAAAACAGCTACCGTATTCCGCCGTAAATTGCCGGCTGAAATTCCCGACTGTGTGGCCCGAAATTATTTTTGGCGATAACGATGAATAATTAATTACCGATTTTCATAGATGATACTCCGAAAATAAATTTTCAACTGAGTATAGATCAATAGAACTAGAAATTTAATAATTTGTTTTTCTTTCTTAGTGATTTATTTTAAACTAAATAATAAAGAAGATATAATTTCTACCTAATTTCACTTTCATATCAAACGGAATGAATGAATGAAAACAATTGAACTTCAATATGATCTATAAGTTAGTTTTAATAGTTTTATAGTTACATAAAATTTCAAATATTAAGTACCTAAATTTGTATTTCATTTAAAATAAATAAAATTACATTATAACAGAGCATCCAATTAGAAACTATTATGCCATATTTAGTCGACTAGAGAAGGTGTTCAGAAATGACCATCACATTTTTACAGCGTTATAGCCATTACAGCGATAAAAATCTGACTATTCTTGAAATATTAACAAGCGTCATCTAGTGGCATCAATCTGATTATTCTCTGAACACTTACGCCATCTATCGGCAGCAATCTGATTCTTTTCTGAACACTTACGCCATCTATCGGCAGCAATCTGATTCTTTTCTGAACACTTACACCATCTATCGGCAGCAATCTGATTCTTCTCTGAACACCAATAGCGCCATCTAGTGGCAGAAATCGGATTCTTTTCTGAACACTTACGCTATCTATCGGCAGTAATCTGATTCTTTTCTGAACACCATAGCGCAATCTATCGGCAGCAATCTGATTCTTCGCTGAACACCAATAGCGCCATCTAGTGGCAGCAATCTGATTCTTCTCTGAACAGTTTCGCTATCTATCAGTAGCCCTCCGCAACTACTGCTATCTCCGTACAATCTTCCTCTTAAAGTGCACTTCCTTTAAGTGTAAACAAGCAATAAATATATTGGATGTCATAACGAACCTACCACACGGGCTTGGTTACAAATCCTACTGAAATCTTTGCTAATTAGTCAGAAAGGCTAAATTGAAAAGAAAACATTGATGAAAGCTTATAGGTAATTTTAGCCCTGTTTGAATATTAAGTTATAACAAATTGTTAGGAATAACTAGATAATTAGGGTTCACGTATTTAGATCGTGTTCTAGTTCTCTAATCCTGTTTGTCCTGAGAGTCAATCCTTTAATTAGTTTAGCTCACACACTAGCTCTATGCCAATGGTCCTTTTGTTTGTTATAGGCATTATCTCCACTGCTTCCTTTTCACATTTAAAGGTTCAGATAATGAAATTAGATTCTCCTGCTAATTCCCCAATACAGAACTCGATACCTTATTACCAGCTGCCACACTTTTAAACATGGCAAAGAATTACGTATTTATTAAATACTATTCAATGCTATGTTAAAGAATTAATTAGAAATTAGTGCAAAGGTATACTAGGTAGTTTAATAACAGACGGTAGGTTAATTAGGGAGATTTGCAGGGGATGGTACATAGGCTCGCACACTCTCGTCAGTTTATTAGAATAAATGGAGGAATAATGGTACAATTTAGGCACTGCGGAGCCTATTTGGCGGATTAAGGAGGATTTGGGAGAGATTGCACTCTGAACACGAACAGGGAGGAGTGGAGGGAGTGGAGGGAGTGGAGGGAGTGGAGGGAGTGGAGGGAGTGGAGGGAGTGGAGGGAGTGGAGGGAGTGGAGGGAGTGGAGGGAGTGGAGGGAGTGGAGGGAGTGGAGGGAATGGAGGGATGAGTGGAGGGATGAGTGGAGGGAGGAGTGGAGGGAGGAGTGGAGGGAGGAGTGGAGGGAGGAGTGGAGGGAGGAGTGGAGGGAGGAGTGGAGGGAGGAGT